>VDFB02131557.1:0-14157 GCA_007258455.2 Sequoia sempervirens | reverse complement strand
CTATATTTTGGGGGCATAAGTGGCTCTTTAAGGAATCCCTTATTAATATTGAAAGATTCAATAGATGGGTAGAGCAATGTAAAGTTGCTATCGAGGAACTTGTCAAAGATTACTGGTATGAAGGAGACTGGGTGAGCTTATGAGTGATTAGTCAGGAGTTGGCTTAGCTTCAATCCTCCTTAAAGGTTGTTAGCTTGGGAGAGAATCAGTAGGATGAAAGTCTTGTCTAGATGGATAACCCTTTGGGTAACTACTCTATCTCTTCGGCTATCTCTTTGTTGCCCCTTTCTCAAGCCCTCCTCCCTTCTAGTCTAAATCTTGGTTTAAAAACCTGACTCCAAAAGTGAATATATTCTTCTGGATAATGATTTAAAACAAGGTTCTCACAGTGGAAAATCTATGTAAAATGGGATTTCAAATCCCCAACAGATGCTACCTCTGCAAGAGTGAGGCAGAGTCAATCAATCACTTGTTTCTCCATTAATCATTTGTTTATGTAATTTGGGGAAAATTATTAGCTATCTAGAATATCTCTTCGGTTCCCTCAAACTATTGAGGAGTTTTTTTTACAATGGAAAACCCCTACTTAAAATCCATACATTCGAAGGTTATGGGCTTTCTTATTCCCTTTTGTTGCTTAAGGAGTGTGGAAGGAATAGAATAATAGACTTTTCAGTGATAAGGAGATGTCGTAGAATAATGTCTTTGAGAAAATGTTTAGGCTTATAAAGGAAAACTTTAATGTGATTCCTCAAAAAGCTCTAAACCTAGAAGTTGTGGTATGAACTCTTTATGATTTAAGGATAGCAAAAGATTGGAACATTAAAGTAGAAATTTCATCTACTTCCAAGCTAGCTAAGAAAAGTAGGGAGGGTGTTCGCTGGACCTTTCCCCCAAATGGATAGTATAAGGCCAACTTTGATGGAGCTACGAAGGGAAACCCAGGTATGGCTGGAAGTGGAGGTATACTAAAGGATTCAAATAGAAATTTTATTGCAGTTATGGCTATATCCCTTGGCCACCAAACCAACCATGTTACAAAGGCTATAGGAGCTTTTCGAGTCAGAAAGTTAGCTTATAATTTGAATATAAAAAACTTATGGCTCAAAGGAGATTCTAAAAATATTATTGATCATATTTTAGGAAGTACCCCACCCTCATGGATGATAAAGAATTGGATATATGAAGCAAAGTCTATTTTAGACAAATTTGGAAAAGTAAAAGTTTCACATGTCTACAAGGAAGCTAACATCATGGTAGATTACTTTGCGAATGAAGGGGTTAGGAAGCAAGGATTGAACACATGGTAAAATTGTAGGGACTTCAGAACTGAACTTAGGGATTTACTAGATTATGATGTTATGCATGGGAAAGAGGAAAATACAATTAATGATTAAAGAGAAAGGGGCCAGGTACATCGAAATAAAGAGATTTTATGGGGTTGCATCATGTTACTTAGAAGGGAAGAAAAAATGGCATGCTTTTTGGGTGCATTGGAATAGCTACATAATTCTACAATAGGGTTTCGACACTGGTAGAGTCTACAACAAGGAGCAAATGAAAATGTGAGGGGACAGGAAAAGAGTTGAGCCCAAAAGCTATGAGGTGCACATGAGGAATGAAAAGGTTTGGGAGCAGATTGAAAGAGGTGGGATGGTTCCATATCTAGAAAAACTTCATGGGCCAAATTATGTGGCTATAGACTACTTCGAGAAGAACTAGAACAACAGAGAAATAATTCTCTTTGGAAGGAAGGTGAAGCTGGATGAGCAAATTATAGGGGAGATTATTGGAATGTCCACTTATGGTGTGAATTTTTATCAAGATAGAAGGTTATCTGATGGGGAAGTCATTAGATTTCCTAAGAAGGAAAAGGAGAAATTAAAATTGGTTAAAATCTCTAATAGCTATTTTGAAATTGATACCATCAAGGCACTATGGAGAAAGGTACTTCATGTTATTATGGAGTATATCACCTTGGACGAGAGATTTACCAGAGTGTATGAGCATCATTTCATGGTTCTTAACCACTTTTTCCATAAGGTAAGAATTTTCTTACCTCACTACTTATTATGCTCATTGAGTAATAGCCTTGAGGACCATAAGAAAAATCCTAGGAGATACCCTATTTTGCATGTTGGTCTTATTATGTTAATTTTTGAACACTATCAAAGCATGTTGACTTTATCTAAACCTGTAGCCTCTTTGGAGTCTAAGGAATATGATACTGATAATGGGGGTTTAGAGATTAAGCCAAACCAGGAGAGAATTGTTAAAACCAACTCATCCTCTGAGATGTCTAGTAAAAAACCTAGTCAAAAAAACCCCATCCTGCTAAAGCTAATCCTATGTCCTTACCCGACTACTCTGCCCCCTTAAAGAATCCTGCTTTTAAGGGCTCCCCTTCCAATAAGCTAGTTTCCTACTCTGGGGACTCCATGGAAGACAAAGTTGAGAACCTTGAAGCTAGTAGAAATTTTTTACCCTCCCCTCCTACCTCTTTCAAATTTGAAGGTACTATATTTCCTAGCTCCCCTAACCCAAGTGATGTTAATCTCATATTAGACCAAATTTAGTTTGGTGACATTCTGGCCTATGCTAGAAATGACATTAGTGACATTTTCAGGGTTTTAAAGTGGGCCTATCAAGAAATTAATGAGCTCAATCAAAGAAATAGGGCTCTGTATAGTTATTTGAAGGAGTTAGAGTTGAAGTTGGCTGTTCTTAGCAATGAAGAAGGGAAATGGAATAAGAAAAACATTGGAAAGAAATGAAGTGACACTAAAGAAAAATACAAGTCCCTAGAAGAGGAAATAGTTAAAATTAAAAATAACTTGAAAAAAATCATGGAAAAAAACCATAAAATGGTAAGGAACAATGCCATTATTATCAATGCTACATCTCAGAAGCTAGAAAAAACACAATAGGGTTCATTGGTCATTGATTTGGAAGAGAAAAAGGATAGTAAGAATGAGGACCAAGGTATTTCTAAAAGGACTCGGGCCAATCTTAGAAGGAAGCTGCCTCCCACTACACAAATGGTTCAAATCTTAAAGAGGAGAGTTTAGGATATGAATGAGTTGGAAGCTGAGACTACTGATCTCTTAAAACCTCAAATTTAGTTGTTGTTGGCTTTTTGTCTAGTTTTTGTGGTTTTTTGGCCTTCATTGACCTTTTTGATGGCTGTGAGAGTTTACTGTTGCTATTTTTATACCCTTGTTAACTGTGATGTCTTTTTTGAATCTTTCTCTATTTTTTAAACTTTGTTGTTTTGGGTCCCTATAAAACCCATTTTTTCCTCTTTCAAAAACAAATAAAAAACTATTGATTCAACTCCAAATCACTCTCAATCTACAACATTCACCCTGAAAACTCCACTTTTCAAACTATATCTATTTTCAACAATGGATTCCATGATCTATTTTTCTCTCATAAAACCTTTAAACCTAAAAAATAACACTCCCAATCTTCTCTCTAAGAAGATGCTACACCTAGAAAAACAACCTTCTAATTCTAGCCAAAAATGGCTACCAAAACATAGTTAAAATAGCCTTTAATCTTAAGAAAAACCTCCAAAAAGTTCACTAGATAAAATCATGACTAAATTGAGAAGAAAAATCCAAAAATCCATCCCAACAAGCTTCCATAATATTAAAAATTCTTTCATAAATCCACTCCCACAAAAATTGCCAAAATTGAAGTACATTCCTAGATTTTAGGGTAGTTTCTAATGTAACTCCTACCAACTCACCTTGGGTGTCCACTTTTTTTATGCACGGTTTTAGAAAGTTATAAATTTATTTTCAAACTAATATTCCCTCCAAGACCCATACCCAAGAATATTTATTGTCAATTTTTAAATATTAAATAATTCCTCAAATTTGCACCCTAATTTATCTCCACACAAATATCTTGCCATAAAATGATAAAAAAATTATTTAATAAATATTTTACTCTAACCTTGAAAATTACCCTATCAAATAAACCACCTACCAACGTTAGGGAAATAAATTAAAATACATTTTTTGGTTGATGCAAGATTCTTGGTCGACCATGGATGCTCCTACAAAAGACACTCAAAGAAGGAATTTTTTGTGAATAGAGATTCACAAAGTGGGGATGAGTAGTAGTACCACCATTGTGGCTTGCAATAAATCCTTAATAGACTCCATCACTAAATTCACCACCTATAATTGATTCTTCTTTCTCCTCTTTCAACACTTAGCTAGAACAAGTAACCTCCTTCTCTAACAACTCTGCACTATATTCTTCTCTCTTCTTGTCAAATTGTATCCACCATGTAGCATCCTTATCCTTCTAATACCATACATTATCATGTCTTCTCTTGTGGGATTCAACCCACCATAAACCAACCACCTCTGCCATGTTCCTCGTACACCAACTTCTACAACTTCTATACACAAACATCCAAGATATGGACATATACAAATTTCAAACCATAACTTTATCTTTTACAACTGAAATCTCTTCTATTGAAGGTAAACAATCATCATTTTTAAATTCAAAATTAGAGCTTACCTCATTATTCTTTGCTGCTCTAACATTATCTTATTTTTCCTTCACTGAAATATTTATCTTTTTACCTCAATTGACAAGTTTTACAAGCCACTCTTCTTTTCTTGATAGTAAATCTTATTTACCCTCTTTATTTGATACAACCCACTCCTATTTTATTGATAGTAAATCTTATTTACCCTCTTTATTTGCTGCAACCTTCTTAGGATTAATTTCTACAACAATATCTCCATCTACAACAATTTCTACACTTTCTCTGGTTGCAAATAATTCTTCTATTTTCCTTATCTCCTCTATCAATAGGAGATCTTCATCTTCCTTTCCAATCACCTCATCATACTTTGGACACTCAAAGACTATCATATCAACTTTTGGTGCAATGTATTCTTTTGCAAATACAACCTCCTCATTCTGCACACTTATACCTTCAACAAGACATGTCTCAACTTTTCATCAATTTCATGGTACTCATCCTCTACTTCTTATTTTGTGCCACATGTTTGACACCCTATTGCATCTTCTTTCTTTCATACAATCAAACTATCATTAGAAGGATAATAAAAATTACCTTCAACTCTTTTTTTCTTTTTTTTAACCTTTCAATCTCCTCTCTTAATTCATCTACATTCTTTTTAAAGTATATCATCCCAACTCTTATTTGCTTATTTCCTTCTCTAATTTTCTCAAGTCCAAGGATCCTCAAAATCCATCCAATGAAAACATTCCTTTTATTCTTCCTATTTTCCATTCTTAAGATCTCACAAATCCTTAACAAAAATTATAAAAACCTCAAATTTTACACATGTAACTACCTCACTCGGTGATCTATTTACAAATCATCAACACTCTCAACATGCAGGCCCTAGTATAAACTACCTCCAATATGTGCTACTACCTACACACTCAAGAACTCCCGCGTTGATACCACTAATGAAGTAGGAAACTCTCCCTTCTCAAACAAAAAATGCAAATCACTTAAATGATTTGACTTCAATATGAAATAAATAAAATAAAATAAAACAATGCAAACATTTTACAAACAAATTTCCAATTTTTTTATTCAAACTCTCATGCAAACATTAATCTTATCTAAAATGAAAATAAAAATGTAGTGTAGAAAATTGTATTGAATTCTTGGAGACAGTACAATTTCACACTTAGTTTGGACCTATTTTAGTACCCTTTGATTCTTGACCCTTTAAATCATCATTAATAGGCCCCTAAGACCCTTTATTTTGCACCCCAAGGCTTATTTCAATTAAAATCCTAACAAAATAAAAAATACATTAAATTTTCTAGCACCCTGACATTTTCTTACCCCAAAATGATAGGGTGGGACTCATAAAATACCCTGGGCATATTATTCCCCCTAGGTGGTATGGATATGCCACCTTGGGTGTATGAGTCTCCCTAGGTGGGACCCATACACCACCTTGGGTGTATGCATCTCGTGTGGCCCCATTTTAGGGTTTGAGTGAGAAATTAATACTGTTAATTCGAATTTTTAACTAATGTCAAAATTTGGGATCTAATAAATGGTAAATTATATGAGGTACATATAAAAGTAAGGTTTTGAATCATTATTTCACCTAAGCAATCTTAGAATTTTCAAACAAGAACCATCAAGAGAGATTTTTAAGAATTCAAGAGAAAGTAGCAAGAAAAGTTGAATCCTTGGAGTAGCATTATAGTGTTTTTGTAGTTCTTCAAATTCACTTTCATTTCAAGATCAAGCATTACCAAAGGTTGGTGATGGATTCCTTAGGAGAATCATGATGGATTGTAGATTGGGGAGATGCAACTAGCCATTGAACCAAGCCTAATGACTTATTTCCTATGTGATTCCATATTCCATTGTCATTCTAATTTCTACCTAAAGGAAGGTGTTCAAAAATGAACAAATGCAATAATTCTTATAGAATAACCACTTTATAATATTCAGACTTAGAGAGTGATTTGGCAAATGAACAAGATTCAGTCAAAGAGACTGAAATCTTCTACACTTTAGGCTTTGTTAAACCTGGGTGGGTAATACCTACAATATATTTATTGATACTTGTGTGTCAAAGTATCAAATACATTATTAACAAATGATTCTCCTCTAATTGTGTGAAAGACATTGTACTCTAAAGATTTGGCTGACCTTCATGGAAATGTTCAATTCAAACATTAGAGATGTATATCATTAGATTCCTCACATAAATAAACTGAGACTAATGAATAATTTGATTTATATAAATTGTGATTTTTTGTTGAATTAATCAATAAAATGAAACAAGAATAACACACTAGGATTTGTGCTTCATCCATTGGAATAGAGTCAACTTCAATACCTGTGCAATCTCATAACAATTTAATACACATCATCTAAGCATTGAAGATACTTTATTATAGTATTTCACCATAACATAAACCAGTAGATTTGCTTCTTATTAGAATCTAGCTAGCACTCAGCTTAACATAAACCGGTAGATTCACTCAAGCATTTAAATCAATTCCTTGAATCAATAAGCATGCAAATAACTAAGCATCCATTGTAACTCAATAGAGGAAAATAAAATAACTCTTGATTATATAGCTTATAGACTAGTACATAGGAGAGAAAATGGCCTCCAATTGCACCATTCAGTATTATTATGTGAGTATTGCTATCAAAACTACATACATATTGAGAAAAAATCAAAACCTAAAGACTTAACTTTGAAATGTTTTGTATTACAATGGTCACTGTGAATAATTCTAGAACAACTAACTCTACAATGAATAAAAAAATTGCATTTAAGGAGAAAGATACCCTAAATACACATCAAAAGAAGACACTTGGAAAACTCAGGGTCATTGATCAATAACTACACACCACTTGAAGAGGAATCCATAATCTATACTTTGATTCATGGTTTATGCGTTTTCCTTGCCTGCAATAGAAAAATATTCCCTTCTCTAAAGAGTCAATATTGCTCTTTATTATGTAGTTGAGAAATACCTTTTCCTTGGAAAAATTATTCCATCTCTTTGTTTATTTTTCACTTGCTATATGAAAATACTACTCTCTATGAAAAAATATTCCCAAAAAAGAAAGCATTTCACATACAGTGAATAAATTATTCAATTTATAAAATGATCATCTTGTGCCCTTTTTACTTTTTCACATCATTAAAATTTTAATGCCCAACATAAAAGTTTTAACTTTGTTTTTTTTGTCATGAAAATATTCCACCCATTCTTTTACCCCTCATTACATTAACATTTTACATTTTATAGTGAGGAGCTCCAATTTCATTGGGTAATATTTATGTTAATGTTCCTTATTTATTTATCACCCCCAACACATTTAACACTTCCTACAAATATTTTAAGAAATCATAGCCCACCATTTACTTACCTTCCAATCCTCACACACTTGTTGCTCTGGATGTTGGTACTGTTGGTGATTTTTCCAACATAACCCCACAATCCTCTAAAGAGTAGTCAACTCTTATAGTGAATAAACTTCAAGGTCAGTGGCCAAAACAATGAGTCTAGGATTTTGTGATCCTTACTCCTTTACTTCAGGCTCTCTGATACCTAGGAGGGTGATCCCAATAATGTTTTCATGAAGTGTATTCAATTAGTAACAAATTTATACATAGATTGATTCCTATTTATTACAAATGAAACCCATATAATTGAAGATTTGGTAGATATTCAAGTGAATGACTACTTACTTGCTAAGAATCAGTGATATTCCTAACCCACACTAGGTTATGTGTAGGATCATCATGGAAAAAAAAATCCCTGTTAAATTTTGAAAAAAATAGAAAAATTAGAGTTAGGCAACTTGACGTAAAAAAATGAGTAAGTTATATATATTATTTTAAAAATATGTAACAATAGAATTTTGTATCGTAAATTGAAATGTAGTTACTAAACTACTAGGTTTATTTTAAAAACAAAATTATTTGGTGAAAATTTGAAATTTCAATGGTAGTAGTACTTAAATTTCAGTGGAAAAAAATAAGAAGTAGGTGTCTCAGTTTTAACCACCCCAACTAACAATAAAATGATAATATTTTTTTATAAGATTTTAGATATAAGTAGAGGACTCATGTCCTAAATGTGATGCATAGTTTTTAGTAAGTTTTTTCCCAAGCAAATAATTAATTATCATTTTTTATTGCAACTTTTAAAAAGAAAACTGTGACTGAAAGACCTTAACTTGGTGAAAACTTCATGAAATTCATTTTTAATCCTATAGTATTTGAAGCATAGAATGTGATGCATGTTTTGATTCAAAAAATGTGGGATAAATCTTTGAAAGCTATATGTTTTTCTAATTAGCCTATCAATCATGACTTTAGTCATAATTCAAATAGAAAATGAATAATAATTATTTATTAAATTCAAAGTAAAGCATAATTTATATTGGTTGAAGGTTGAGAATATCCTTTTAAAAACCCTTTTTATTTCATCAATTTTGGGTAAAAATGTCAGCCAGTCGCGATACCCATCATATCACCACTTTTTGGCCCATCATGATCCCGCATTAATACCCATTATCCTTCAAAATATTTTAAAATGAATATTGTTCTTATTTTTAACTTCTTGGTTTCCAGGTGCTATTTTGCTCATTTTTATGTAAGATTTTTGACAAACTGGACTGCAAAGGCCTCATCAATTGGAGCAACAAAGTCAAATATGTAAGAATCAGTAAAATATGTACTCAATTTAGAGATAGGTGTACTATTTTCATATTGCTTTGCATTTATGAAAACTCATAATTCCTAGAAACACTTACTCCTTACAAATCCTAAGCAATCCCTTACAAAATATATAACCCTCTTCAAGCATTTTAAACAACTATTTGAGTTAAATCTAAAAAAAAAATCATACATTTAAATGGAACAATTGAAGATAAATTATAACACCATTAGTATTTTCATTCATAACTTGTAAGAAATATACATAGGAGAGTATTTGTTTCAAGTGTAAGATTTTTTTTGATATCAGTAGTTTCTATAGAACTAATTTAAGACAATTACATACATGATTTCATACCCAAGAAAATCTACTGGCCTATTTTTTTATATTATACTTAAAGTTCCTTTCATGTTCTTAGCTTACTCCTCAAACCCTATTGAGACTTAAAAAATCTGACTTCTGTAATGAGCCCTAAAATCCCCTTTATAGAACAAGGGAGAAACAAGCATCAAGCTCAATTACATTTATATTTCATCTCATTTCAAGATCATTTGCACCAGAATTTGAGAAAATCTTAGTTAATTACATGCAATCATTTCCTAAAATGGAAGAGTAAATGACCACATTCCACATCCCCTACATGAAGACATTCTAGCTCATCAAAAGGTAAAGTTTGTTACAACAACATTGAATCTGCATCCTTGCTGACCAAAGAAGATTCTCCACTTATTGCCCCAACAAAAACCTGCATACTACCTAGAAGAAACCTACATGCCACCAACATTAGGAAGTCTTTCACTTCTCCAATACACCAGCCTAAAAAATTTCCACATCATCACTAGAAACAAGAAATCACATGAAAGCTAAATAGGACAATCCTAAAAA
The DNA here is from genome assembly GCA_007258455.2 of Sequoia sempervirens. Classification (NCBI taxonomy): domain Eukaryota; kingdom Viridiplantae; phylum Streptophyta; class Pinopsida; order Cupressales; family Cupressaceae; genus Sequoia; species Sequoia sempervirens. The sequence goes on along the minus strand of VDFB02131557.1, from coordinate 4,059 downwards.
AGCGCTATGGTGTCATAAAGAAAAAATGGGGTAGATTCATCACTTTGAGTCATTAGACTCAGAGGATACTAGCACACTCCTTGCTCGTGAAGGAAATAGATGAACGGTTACTACCTCCTTTTTGTAATCATTAGATGGTATGAGGGAGAGTGGATAACAACCACACTTAGGATAAGTGCCACCCTCACTATATGAAGGGATATTACAAACCTCACTAGGAGAATTAAATGTCCTCCCAGATAGGCCTTACGATACTTGCACTTTTTCTTTTCCTTCTTTTCATATTCCACCATCTTTTTCCCTTTGAACTTGAGTAGGTCTTCTGAAATAGTTCGGCTTCTCAGGTGGTAGTTACTCCTAATACCATACTTCTTGAATTTCTTGAATCTCCTTCTACTCTTAGGTGTATCAGGTGCTCCCCATGTATCAAATTCTTTCTCAAAGAAATTCTCCTCAAAATTGACAAAACTCAATCTCCTAGAACTTTGAACCAGCCTAACAGACTCTCTAAGCTTATTCATCCTCTTAGTGATAAGAAAAAGAAAACCTCTACCAATTCTTCCCTCAGACTCAAACTCAATCACTAGTTTTTTATTGTAATTTTTGAATGAGAAATATGGCCATCAATCATCGCTATAATGATCCATGCAAGTGTGCCAACCATTAATTAAGAAAGCTTGTGTGCATGAGCTACCAGTAGTCTTCTGTGATCCTTTTAGTCTTAACCATTGATCATGTTTTAAAAGATAAATCAGTGGGTAGATTACTGTGAAACAACGTATATTTAAGTTTTAATTGTTCTTTTAATGCTCCTTTAAATTAGAAAAACCCTAAGTAGATATACATCCACTCTATACATAGGATCAATTAAAAGTATTCATGCTACAATTACCCACTTAACTATGGGAATTAAATCACATGTATTTATTTGTAGAAAAATAGCAAGGAATGATCTTGATCTGATCTCAAAATATTGGTTTGTACATTACCCTACTTTGTTTTCACCTTTTCCACATGTATAAATAACTATCACGACTGATGGCTGAAATCTCAACCATGTGCCTCAAAACAAAGTTGAAAATAGAGCCATTTAGAAATAGTACCTTCTTTGCCAAGTTTAGAAGTATTATACCTTTATTAGAGCCCATTGGAGCCTTTTAGAAATTCCACATGGCACTTACCCGCTTTCCCATTGCAAAATAAAGGACATGGGCGAGGGCCTCATGGGATAGTGGGGAGCGGTCTATATTAGCCCATGTCACCTGCCATTGATTGTCAATTTCATCTGTTTTGAAACAAACATCCATCCTTAAATCTTAGTGGGTCCCACAAAAATGACAAGTGTCACTCCACCTACAAGCTGATGTGACTACCTTTCCTCACTATTGTAGACAGATGGAAATGCAGGGAGTGGCTTGAATGAGAACATGTTTCATAATGTACCCATCATTGATCTTCCTTCAGACTACGTCCATTGGCCCTGTGGAGACTTTGGTCCCACCATCTTCCAGTACCACTTCGAAATCACCTAGTAGCCTATGTCTTTAAAATAACATGAAATAAATCAAGATAGGAATGCAATGAGTGGTAAATATGTGGCCACATCTTCAATCCTACAACCATTGATCTTCTTTAAAAGGCACTAGTCATCTTTACCAAGGAAATTGGGCCCACCAGCATACCAAACATGTGGTTGAAGCCTACCAGCCCATGTGAATAAAATAAGAAGAAACAATCCAATGTGGGCATATGGGGAATGACTGGGATTAATTCCCCATGATCAGATGACCAACATGAAGTTCCATTTCTGCACATGCTACAAAAGTTAATCATAAAAGGGGGCCATCTCTAGGAAAATGAGATATTGACCCATCAGAACCAAGGCTAAGATTTTAAAATATTAAAATCAAGCCTCGATCATAGGAAAATTTGATGCTTAAAAGGAGCAAGCAGACCGACAAACCTAAACAAGGGGCCAATGAATACATGACTTTAATGGCATAAGTGATAACTCAACAACTGTGAAATCAAGCAACATCATGTCAATGTAAAAATAAGACAACCAAGAGATTTTTTATTCATAGTCCAAGTATGAGGCTTTAAGCAACATAAAACCCTAACAACAAGTTGATGAGGATATGACTCTAAAATCTAAAATGATAGCCCAAGTAAGTATCTTTACACGCTTTTAGGGTGGAACCAAGAAATTTACTAAGGGGTTCCATCAAGGAGCATTTATTTTCTTGGGCTCATGGGCAAGTTATTATTTAAAAATTTAAAATAAAGCTTCATACTTCACTTCCCCATGTTCCCGTAAAATTTAGGAAAACAAAATATTATTTTAACCGGCTAGTGGGGAAGTCACAACATAAAGATAAAATATTTCTTTTCTCGTTCCCCCATATCTCTTCTCCTAATGTCATCTTCATTCTTTCAAGAAAGTGAGTATTGTTCCACCAAACCTCCTATGTTTACTACAACTTCTCACATTCTTCAATTTCTCTGGTGCATGCATTCAGTCATTGCTTGTTTGACATTTTTACCAACAAATCCATGCATTTGAAGTTGGATACCTATACAATTTCAATGATCTCTCCTCCCATCAAAATTATGCTAAAATAGAATGAAAAAGGAAAATCAAAACAATAGTGGGAAATAAGTTTTCATGCTACTGTGAAAGCCTTGAAAGTCATATTTTAGCCAATCAGAAGCAAGAATTAAACTTGCTTGTCCTCTCAAAAAATTGAAGATGCATTTTATGTTTTCCCTAAATTCCCCTTTATATTTTCACAATATTTAAAGTATTCAAAATATTTTAATATGAACATTTGAAACATTATAAAAATTGTGACTTCTAATTATTCTTGCAAGCCATTTGGAGAAAATTCATTGCGAGCAAACCAAGACACCTGGATCCACAAAAATTAGTGTAGGGGAACCATCAATTGTTTAAAGAAAACCTATTTCCTCAATTTTTTCCCATCCCTTAAAATTCAAGCACCTCCTTTGTAAATTCCCCTCGTGTTATGTTCCGCCACACTCAAAAATACATAAAATAATGTCAGACAATGATCTCCATTTTGACAAAATGATCTATAGAAATTTCAACCAAAAAAAAAATGGGTTATCTCCGCGGTTTAAAAAATTTGAAAGCCTTTGAAACACCAATTTTGGCCATATCATGATTAGAAAGCAACTAAATAACCCATTAGAACTTATCCTAGAAGCATGAAATTGAACAAGATTGTAGATATTTGACCCAAGAATGCAAGGCAACAAATGGATCAGAAAAAGGGATCATGAGATAAAATATATTTAATGTCATTGTGCCCTACTTAGACTATTTTGCAATTGTACCTGTTTAAAACCAGTTAAAACTCACCAAGTTGCCACTTTGAAAAAATACCAAATCATATCCTAGGGAACTGCAATTGGACACACTAGGTTATTTGGGTACACTAAGTATTTGTGCAAGATTTATTTCATTGAATAATAATTCATCACAAGATATTAGGGGTCAAATTTGAACACCTTGAAAAGTTGTAAAAATGCAGGTGTGAAAGCAAATCAAATTGCATTTTCTTTTGATCTTGAAAAAATAGCAAATCAGATCATAAGGATTTGAAATTAGACCAAGGAGTACAAGAATGTGAGGAGAATGGAGAGAAAAATCCTTTGACATGATATACATCCGCATGCAAAAATATCAACTCAAATAGGGAGGCTACTCTCAGAGGGACAGAGTCTCAAACAATAAAACTACATGCCGTGAACCCTCCAAGTTTCTTTTTTAAAACACCGTGAAAACTCATCATGGGAAGCTAAAAGTCAGTAATGGCATTCACATATGTCACATGAGTATGTCTACCAAGGGGTTTGACATGAAAATTAACTAGCTTCAAATTGTGACCCTCCAAAGTAGGTCACTTGGACCAGATTTTTTAGGGGCACTTCTGAGTGTGCCAAGGAAATTTTTTCAACATGGGCACTTCAAATTGGAAAAATTTGAAGGTGACATCAAAAGTTACATGCATTATTGTGGCTTATTATGGTGATTAG
>VDFB02131556.1:0-25114 GCA_007258455.2 Sequoia sempervirens | reverse complement strand
GATGATGAAAGGGTAGATGGGGAAGATGATGTAAAATGATGGATAAGAGAGGATGATAAGCAATAGGAGATTGGGAGGAGAAGATGAGAAGAAAGGAAGCACAACTAGATTCAAGGACAAATGTGATGTTGCCCCAGTCAAGCTACAAACCAAAATGGATTGATGATGGATGGAGCATTGTTGATGAGGGAATAATATCCCAAAACAATGCAAAAGGATAGGGAAGGAGACATCACAATGATGATGATGAGAGTGTTGTTGATGAGGGAAGGATACATCCCAAAAACATACAAAAGGATAGGGAAGGATATATCCCAAGATGATGATGGAGAGTGTCGAGGAGGGGAATAATACATCCCAAAACAACAAAAAGGATAGGGCTACATCTCGATGATGATGATTGGATCAAGGCTTCCAACAAAGTTGGGAACAAGATGTGGTCAAGGATGTGATTAGATGATTTGTGCTAGATTGAATGGATGGGGGTGGGATTGGATGGAGATGTAATAAGGAAAAGATGCTTAGAATATCCAATCTATATTATCCTAAGAAGATTGAAGAGATGATGGGATGATGAGGATGAAAAAAGTGGATGGATGAAAATGGATAGGATAAATAGAGGAGGAGAGTGATGAAGGATGAATGGATTAAAAATATGGAGGGTGAGGGGATGGGGGGGTGTTGATAGAGAAAAATGATAAATGAGAGGATGTGAGATGGTGGATGGAGGGAGTGTTGATCAAATCAAGCAATTTAATTGTTATGCATTATGTTTCCATGTGATGAGCACTCAATTTGATATAGCATGAAATACTATGCATCGGGATATGAAGAATCAAGGTGACTCCATATCACATGCATGGGACTAACACAACAAACAAAAGGTTAGTCCAACATCCCAAAGACATGGGGGCTTTGGTAGGGATAATGTTGGAAAACCACAAATACAAAGGATTCCACAGTAGAACACAAGACCACAAGGATCTTGGTGGGTACTATGCAGGACAACCAAGAAGACAAGAATAAACAAAAGATCAAGATATGCCCCTATGTTTACTAGTCAAAGCACGCCACGATATGATGGATCAAGGTGGCCCCGATGGGGTATGATAGGGGGCTCAAATGATAAACAAAAGCCAAAAGCATCAGAAGAAAACAAACAATTTCAAATTTCCTTTGCCACAGGATCAAAAGGTGGATGGGATTGATGTGGTCTGATAAGGAAGGATGCATCCTATTAAGACCAAAGATGGAGACTAAACCAAGTGATCGACATGACTTAGGACACTCGAGATTGATTGAATCCCATGATACTAGTGGATCTTATTTGTGAAGAACCATCTAGATAGGGACATACTCATCAACACGACACCAGACACAAGACTGACACACCCTAAAGACCTAGGGGCTTGAGGGTCGATCAAAGATTAGCCTTGTCTACATGAAAGCGTAGAGCCCTCGTAGTTTGATAAAAGACCATAGATAAGGGTATGTGTAGGATCATCATGGAAAGAACATGCCCTTAGGTATTAAAAAATTAAAAAAATCAGAGTTAGCAACTTGACGTGAAACTTGAATAAGCATCTATATTTGCCTAACAATGTAAGAATAGAATGCAGAAAGACTTAAATTTAGGAAAAATAAGCAGGGTGTCCTGCTTGACCCAATCCTAACCACAATAAAATGATCATATTTTTTTATAAGATTTTAGATATAAGTAGAGAACTCATGTCACATGTGATGCACATGATTTTGTAAATTTTTCAAGTAAAATAATTAATTATGATTTTTTTATTACAAATTCTAAAAATATAAAAACTTTGTATGTCCTGACCAATCTTAACTTGGTCAAACTTCATGAAATTCATTTTTTCTTTTTAATCCTATAGTATGTGAAACATAGAATGGCGTACGTTTTAGATTCAAAAATGTGGATATCGCTTGAAAAGCTTTCTTATAGATGCTTCTTTTCAATTAGCCTAATAATTAGACTTTTAGTCGTGAATTCAAATAGAAAATGAATAATAATTATTTAATAAATTCAAAGTAAAGCATAATTTATATTGATGGAAATATGAGATTCTCCTTTAAAACCCTTTTCTATTTCATCAATTTTAGGGTAAAAGAAAAGTCAGCCACCATTGATACTCCTACACATACCCATCATATCACCATTCTTTGGCCCATCATATCCCGCATTTTCATACCCATAAAAGTGGAAAAGTACAATGGAGACGATGATGGAGGACAAAAACCAAAGATACAAAAGCCCTGGGGGTAGATCAAATGATCGACCTTGCCTACATGAAAGTGTAGGGGAAATGTAGTTTGATAAAAGGCTGACGACTGACTATGGAAAAAGGATGATGAGATGACCATGGTAAGTGGATAAAATGATGGAACTGATATGATGAGACAAGATAGACCTAGTGGATAAGATAGGATGATGGTGATCATGTGTAGCTTAGGGATGGGATAGTTATCCAAATCATCAAAAGATGAAATTGGAGGATGATACAATGGAGAGATGAGTGATGAGAAGCGATAGGAGATTGGAAAGATGTGTGAAAGAAGTGGGAGTGATGACAATGAGCTATGCGACATTGGGTTGCATGTGGGGGATCCTATAGCTAGATACCAATGACAAGGTCTTATGAGATGGGATGAGGATAGAGATGAATGGATAGGGAGATAAGGATGGGGGGTGGAAGGGATGCTATGATGGATGAATAGGAAGATAAGGAGATGAAAAGGATTTTCTCTTGGATAGGTAAGGAGATAAGGATGGGGAGATGGAAGGGATTTTTTGGATGGATAGGAAGATAAGGATGGGGAGATGGAAGGGATTGTGTGGATGGATGGATGGGAAGATAGTAATAGTGGTAGGAGGACCGTATGTGCAGAATCATCATAGAAAAAATAGGCCCTTAATTGGAAAAAAAAAAAAAAAAAATTAGAGTTAGGCAACTTGATCGAAAAATTGAATAAGTTATCTATATTATTTCAAAAATATGTAACAATAGAATTTGTGGAAAATTGAATGTAGTTTCTAAACTACTAGGTTTTTTTTTAAAATCTATTTGGTGAAAATATGAAATTTCAATGCAAAAGAGTACTTAAATTTCAAGGAAAGATAAAGTAGGTGTCTATCTAACCACCCTAACCACAATGAAATAATAATATTTTTTTATAAGATTTTAGATATAAGTAGAGGACTCATGTCCCGATGTGATGCGTATTTTTTTGTAATTTTTTTCCAAGTAAATAACTAATTAAGAATTTTTTATTACAACTTTTAAAAAATATAAAAACTCGTATATCTCACCACCTTAACTTGGTCAAAACTTCATGAAATTCATTTTTTTTTTCAATCTTATAGTATGCAAAGCATAGAATGTGACACATGTTTTGGATTCAAAAAATGTGATACCATTTGAAAGCTATAGATGTTTTTCAATCAACCTATCAATTAGGACTTTAGTCGTAGTTCAAATAGAAAATGAAAAATAATTATTTATTAAATTCAAAGTAAAGCATAATTTATATTGGTGGAAAGTTGAGAATCTCCTTTAAAAACCTTTTTCATTTTATAAATTTTGGGTAAAAATAAAGTCGTCAGCCACATACCCTACAAATATCCATCATATCACCAGTTTTTGGCCCATCATAATCCTACACATACCCATGGAATGGATGATAGGATCGATGAATGATGTCTCCAAGGACTATGTTACAAATCCAAAATATGTCCCACTCGATATATGTCATGTATGATGATGCAAGAGGGATGGAAGATAGAAGGATGGGTGAATAAGGGAGTGAGATGGATATGGATAGGTTGCATGGATAAGGAAGGGAGATTTATGGTAGCATGACGGGTGGAAAAGGAAGGAAAATGGATGTGGATAATGTATACCAAGAGGTTTCCAAAGCATGTATATTTTTTTCCCCTATCCATATGAAGATCACAAGGAGGATGGAGGGATTGGAGATAAATGGGATATGACAAGTAAGATGTGTAAGATAAGTGGAATGGAGGAGATGGGTGAAGGGGATGTAGCTGTCCCCAAGTGTGGAAGTAAACTAGATGACGATTTACACATGATGCATGCCTACCATGTTTTCATAATGGTATTTATCCAAGGTGCTTGTTTTCCAAATTTTCACCATTGGACGAATTATTTCTCATTACGCTTTTTTTTTTGGATTTTTGACTTTTTTGATTTTTTTGATTTTTTTAAATTTTTGTGACTTTTTGGATTTTTGGATTTTTGGATAGTATGCGGATGGAGATGGATAAGGATACGGATGTGGATAAGTTTATTTAGAATACATGTGATAAAGGGGATGAACTCAAGCATCAAGTTCCATATGAGGTAATAAGAGCCCATGTTTGAAGTGACTATTGGATGTTGGTACAACCAAGGTTATGAAGATGGATGGATTATGCAAAGGAATGGATTAAGGGGATTGGATGAGGGAGATATGTGGGATAATAGATGAGATGTTGGAAAGTGTATGGGTGGAATGATGGGGTGGATGTGTGATGGGGGAATGTTTTCAGGACCAACATTGGCACATATGGTGGTGGATGTGAAAGGATAGGAAGATTAGTGGATGGATGATGTGGGGATAATGGAAGAGTTGGGATAGTGGATTTTGGGACATAGGGACCCAAAATAGATTTAGGAGATGGTGGATGAGCAAGTGTAGCTTTGGGATTAGCAACTTTAGATGTTATTACAGATTTTTCATTTTAAGGCATGGCATCTTTTTTCTTTGGTGGTCTTTTGTGGCCTATGGGTTTGATTTGGATTTTGTATTTTATTTTTCTTTTCTTCAACATATATTTTTTAAGGAGACATGAGGAGCTTTAGATTCATGTGGATGTTTAGATTTGTGCATTTTTACTTTGGAATCCAAAGTGCTTCCAATAGCAATGGGATGGGTGTAAGAAGATGGATGATGCGGAGGAATCATGAATGGAGTGATGGAGGTAGGATTTTGAGGATGATATGTAGATGGGGGAAGTGTAGATACATTCCTTTATTGATCCTGATTAGGGAACATGAGAGTGGGATGTTTATGATATGCACTAAGGATAGGTGATGGATGGAAAAAAGGATTAATAGGGCAAGATGGAGGGGGTGATTTTGGGATATAAGGGCCCAAAATGGACTTAGTACCTGGAGGATGTGTGATGGTGGATGGAGGGACATAAGGACCCAAAATGGATTTGGAAGACGAAGGAGGAATGTGGATGGTTGTTTTGAGGTGATACAATGGAGGGTGGATGGCAGAAAATGGTTTGGTGGAGCAATGGGAAGAGCCTATTATTCTTTTGGAAGAGGCTCGCTTAGGATGTATAGAGGTTGTCCCAACATTTTTGGATTGCAAGCCTTGAAATATATATCCAAGACCTTGTGTACATGGATTTTCTTTAACATGGATGGGCTCTAGAATATCTTGCTCATGAAGTCCTAAACCTTTTCTTCGGTAGTTCATGATCTTGAGCATTCACTCTATAGTAGGGTACTTGTTATTTTGGAAACATGATGCGAGTCCATTATTAGGTGGAGGATGGGTGGCGTATATGCTCGGTTCCTCTTCTACAAGGAAACCACTATGGATGAAGAATGTGAGAGTACCGTAGGGAATATAAAAGTGGTGTGGGGATAGTAGGGTTAGACAGGGATGGAGGATCATAAGATGGAGATGATGGGGTAACAAAATCTTGATTGGGAGGAGTGAGTGATAAGGGATCCAGAGAAGGATTAGGTGATATGATAGGATTTGGAGTTGTGGAAACTAGTGATTTAAGGGCTCATGAGATAGATCGGTTGGATCTTGAGTGTCAAGGGGATCATGGGATGGAATAGATGGGGGACTATGATCTTGTAGTGGACTAGATGGAATGGAAGGATCTTGATGTGGAGAAGGGGATATGTCGATATGCTTTGGATCAAGCCCTTGGCATGAGTTATCTTGTGTAGGTGGCATGATGATGGAGTGTTGGAGGGACTCCTTAAGTGGGGGAGATGGAAGGATGAAGGATTCATGAAGTTCATGGGAATGGATTTCAGTGATATTAGGAGTGGGAAAAGTGGATTGGATTTCGGTGTCTTCGATGGATTGGGTGGATCTAGGAGTAGGAGATGGTGAATGGGTTTGGTGGTTCTTAGAGTAGGAGATGGGGGTTCAATGGATTTGGTGGGTTTGATGGTTTCAATGGTTTGAGTGGCCCTAGGGGAGGTAACAATAATGATAAGTGTGGGATGGAGAAGGTTCTCATCAGTAGTGACTTACATGGGGGAGTGGGGCAGCATGGTTCCATGACTTCAAGATGTGGAATTGGGGATGTATTCTTTGTCATGAGTCCTTAGAGGACTTCTAGAATGAGAAACTTGCACATTCTAGGCTTAGCTGGGGTGATGGGAATAGACAAAGGATTATGGATTGGTGGATTGGGATTAGACGAAGGAATGGGATCAGACAGAGGACTAAAAGTAGGTAGAGGGTTAGGATTGGTGGGAATAGATGAAGGATTATGAATGGGTGGAGGACTAGGATTATGGATTGGTGGATTAGGATTAGATGGATGAATGGGATTGGATGGAAGACTAGGAGTAGGTGGAGGATTATGAGATGGTGGAGTAGAAGATGGAGTGACATCGAAGGATATGGATGGTGGATTAGGACAAGAGGATGTAGGTGGTGGACTGTAGTAAGGGTATTGGGATAGTAGATTAGGATGGGAAGATTAGGATGGTGGATTAAAGTAGGAATATTGGGATGCCGGATTGGGATAGGAGGATGTGGATGGTGGATTAGGACATGGTGGAGTGGAAGATGGAGTGACATGGAAGGATATGGATGGTAGATTAGGACAAGAGGATGTAGGTGGTGGATTGTAGTAAGGGTATTGGGATAGTGGATTAGGATGGGAAGATTGGGATGTTGGATTGGGATAGGAGGATGTGGATGGTGGATTAGAGAAAGATTTAGATGAAGGATATGATGAATATGTGGATGGGGAATATACTAGATATCCCTTGTCAAAGGTAGCATAAGGATTGTTATTAGGTGTGGATGGAGGCATGATGGGATAGCTTGGATGATTGATTGGATTTTGGATGACGCTTGGGGAAATATTGCTATTAATGATAGCATCAAGGGGGTCTATATCATACTCATCTTGATCAACAAGACTTTCGTTATCATCATCAATGTAATTGGGGTTCCCCTTGACTACTATTTTTGGTTGCATTAATGGAGGATAAAGATTCATGAAGCTGGATTCGATGGATATGGATTGAGAAGATGGGAATAGATGCTTAGAAGGAAAGAAAAGATGATGAAAAGATAAATAGGATGGATTAGAATATGGAAGAAGGGATCTTAAGATTTGTTTCAATATCAGAAGATCTTGGATGTAGATGGACTAAAGCTCAAATTGGGATTTAGGTAAGCTTAGATTGGGATTGGATTGAAGCTCATATTATGATTGGATTGGAGGATGTGATAGGATTTGATAAGATTGATTGATGAGATAAGATTGGATGATTGATCAAATAGGATGATGAAATGGATTCTAAACCCATTTCAAAGATTTGACCTAGATGACGTAAGGTGCTGATGATCATATTAGATTATGAAAAGGATGGTTACAACACCGAATCTACCTCAAGATGGAAGTAGATTGATTGGGTCATTACTGACTTAGGATGGATAGCAATCCTAAGTAAGTGTGATTGATGATGATCAGGATCAGACACCTAAGTCAAATTGGATAAAAACCCCTAAAATGAAGTCTAGGTGATTGGGATCGATGAACCGATGGTGGATATGTACTCTAGAGATGTCCTGTGATGAACCTATATGATCTGATCAAGGAAACGATGACTTTAGATGGACAAAAATGATGATTGTAGGAAAATAGATGATGGGATGTTTTGAGAAAACTCGCCTATGCTTGGAAGCAAATTCTCCTATTCTAGGGAGGAAAATTTGCCTAAACTTCAGATGGCACAAGAAATAGGAGAATTTGATGAGAAAATTTGCCCAAACTTTAGATAGCACAAGAAACAAGAAAATTTGTGAGGCAAATTTTCCTATCTAGGGGAAAATTTTCCTAAAATTGGGTTGGCACAAGAACATGAAAATTTGATGAGCAAATTCGCCTATGCTAAGCAAATTTTCCTATTTTTTAGCAGGTTCACTCAAACAGTTAGGAAGATTTCCTAAACTCAGGGAAATGAGCGGATTTGAATTTAAATATTTCCTAACAGGGTGAGAAACTCACTGGTTTCTTGAATGGTACAGATGGAGAATGAATCACCTAAAAACTAGATCACCTAATCAATAAATAGATTCACCTAACTCTTGACGGGGATAGAAGAAAGACTCGAACACAAAGAAAAATCACCCTTGAAGTGAGAAAATTTTCCCAAGGATGTGGAAAACTCACCTATCCTAATAGAACGCATGAATTTGACCAGAAAACAAATAGATTGACTTGGACTATCTGGGGGAAAATTTACCTAAAACTGGGTTGCACAAGAACAAGAAAATTTGATGAGAAAATTTTCCTATCTGGGGAAGCAAATTCACCCAAGCTTTAGATGACACCAGAAATAGGAAAATTTGCTAAGAAAATTTGCCTATTTGTCAACAAGTTTACCCAAATAGTCAGCAGGATCGCCTAAACTTAGGGAAATGGGTGGATTTGACTTTCAAGATTGCCTAACAAGGTGACAAACTCACCTGTTTCTTGAACAGTATGGACAAAGAATGGAGTCACCTAAAAACAAGATCGCCTAAGCGACAAATGGATTCACCTAACTCTTGATGGGGACAAACTGAAGACTCAGACACAGAGAAAAATCACCCTTGAAGTAAGTAAATTCACCCAAGGATGTGGCAAATTCACCTATCCTAAGAGAATAGGAAAATTTGACTGAAAAACAAACTGACTTAGACTGATAGTACATTAGCCCCTAAAGGGGGAAAATTCACCTATTCAATGAAAATAGGTGAATTTGATGGAGAATGACTAACAAGATGACATAGACTAAAAATGGGATCACCCCTGTGAACAATAGGTTCACCCCTAAGAGATGGAAAATTCACTTTTTTAGTGAAAATAGGCGAATTTAGTGAAAAATGATTGACGGACTTGCCTAAAGGCTAGAAAAACTCGCCTGTTCCAAAGAACTGGTGAAAATAGGGTCACCTAATGAAGTGACCCGTAGGAAAATTCACCTCTACCAAAGAAAAATTCACCCAAATGGATGACTTGGACTGGACTGGGACACGAAATCGCCCTTTTGCAAGGCAAAATCACCTCTCTATAGTGAAAATTCACCTCTATAAGGGGAAACTTTGCCTCTGAAGGTAGGGGTTGACTATGGCAAAGGCAAACAAGCATGGAAACTAGCAGATATAAGGCTAGGCTAACTCAATTGAAAATAAAAGCACTGGTATCGCATAATGAAGGCACGCCAAGCAACACAAACCTAAAATTAGTGATATGGGTTTACAAACTTGATGTAGGCCAACCACCTTGAGTGGAAAACCCAAGGTTAGTACTCTATGATACCAGGGTGGTTCCCTGGATCACCCTTTCTCGCAAAGGTAGATGGATAGTGTTCTAGTGGCATAGGATCATCAACAGATGCCATAGGCTCAACTTCACACTCTCACTCGAGGACTATCATAGTCCACCATGAGGATTTCTATCTCAAACCAATTGATTATGTGGTAAGTAACTTCGGGGTACAGCGTGCCCTGCACTACACCAAGCCACAGCTAAAACATGGGTCTCTATATAGACTGAACAAGGCTATCTTGTGAGTCACTAAAATACGCATGGTACGTAGGGCACAAATATGAAAACTAACCTGTCACAAGCGTGAGTTAGGAGCCCTAGTGAGGTATTGGAAACTCAAACCAACTCTTCAGTTCTTATCTAGGTATCACCCTAGCTTCGATGTTTCGCCAAACACGATGTGACTAGATTGAGGTACAACTTTAGCTCCCCCCTTTATATACCCTGTCGGTAACACGTGGTTGGGATCATCCCTCGTGTGATGAAATACCAAGCAGGTCCCTCTAAGGGAAGAATATACTAGATATTTTTGGTTGGTCCCTAGGAACACACGTAGAGCAAGGGGAGAGCTTAGACACACTAGCATCTCCTAGGTAGACTCAACTAGACTAGAGTGAACTACAATTTCTCGTCACCTAGGATCACCAAATGGCGCAAGGGGATTGGATATGTCAATAGTCCACTCAAAAGCATGACAAGCAAGTTAATTGACCCTCTAATTAAAGCTACGTGTGCCTAGCTAGTATAAAAATAAATGATAGACATACTAACTAAAAGGTCCTGGACCAATCATTCTATAGAAAATGCATTAGTAGTTTGCAACCACCGGTCTTCGATGGATGAGGAAAAGCTACACAAATAATTAGCAAAACCTGAGACACTCACAAACAGATGAGTTAGTAGATTAGTACTTGAAAATGAAACCAAAATGATGTTGAAAAACTAGAAATTTGGGTCTCAGATTTACCTCAGATTCACCTCTATGTGAGGAAAATTTTCCTATCTGGATGAGAAAGTTCACCCCTGTCAAGAGAAAATTTGGTTGTTCTTCAGAGCAAATTTGGTCATTCTATAAGGATGGAAAAATTTGCTTCAGAGAAAATTTGGTTGTTCAGTAAGAAAATTTGGTCATTCTGTAAGGATGGGCGAATTTTCTTTAGAGAAATTTTGGTTGTTTAGTGAGAAAATTTGGTCATTCTCTAGAGTGAATTTGGTTATTCTATGAGGATGGGAGAATTTTTTTTAGAGAAAATTTGGTTGTTATATGAGGATGGGAAAATTTCCTGTCCTGTAGAGCAAGTTTGGCTATTCTGTGAGCGAATTTGGCTGTTCTCTGGAGCGAATTTGGTTGTTCACTAGAGTGAATTTGCTTGTTCTATGAGGATGGCTGAATTTTCTTGACTCTTCAAGTTCGCCCCTGTAAGGTGCAAATTCTCCTGTCAATGCGGATTCGCCCTTGACTCAAGTAAATTCACCCTTGATAGCAAGTTCGCCCCTTTTTTCTCAAAAAGGGAAAATTTTATTTGCTACAACTTTTCCTCTGTATCAGTCAAATTCACCTCTAGCTATAGGTTCGCCTATTTTTTGGTGCAAACTCGCCTATTTAGGGAAGATTTGTCCCTGCGTGTAAACCTGAACCTACAAAACTCAAACAACAACAAACATAAAATGTTGGACCCATGACATGGGTCCCACCGAGTATGCCAAAAATATGTGCAACATTTTTAATCTACCCAAGATGCAAGAAATCTAGCAAGAGGCTAAAAACCAACAAATGTTCACTCAAGATTGGGCTTAAGATGAAACTGAAACTTAACAATGACAATAAACCAAATTTTTACCTTGTTTGAGATTGATGAATTTGTTTGCCCTTGTTGATGACTTGATATATGTGTGCTCCTAGAATGGTTTCGATAGCATAATGGTTTGATTCTGCTTGATTTGGATGCAAGGATGGTGGATTTGGATATGGATGCAAGATGGTAGTGTGAGCTTGAGAGATTGAGAGTATGAATGCTTGAGAATGGTTAGAATGGTTAGAATGGTTAGGGTTCTTGCTTCAGAATGTGGTAGTGAATGTAAAAATGGCTAAGTGTTAGTCATTTAGCCAAGGGGGATGGAGCAGATGGTGGAGATTGAAAGAGTACAAGAGATCAAGAGCCAAAATCAAAGAGTTGAGTAAAGGAATTAAAAATTCCTTTTTAATGTGCATGGAAAGGATAAAAGGAATTTAATATTCCTTGGGAAAGAGAATGAATTTAATATTCCTTGGGAGATGGGAGAGGAATTAAAAATTCCTCAAAAGGACCTTGGGAAGACAAAAAGGAATATAAAATTCCTTGGGATATGGGGAGAGTTGACTAAGGGGTTGATTAGACTAGTTGATGAAGGATTAGAGGGTTTTAGGTGGCTAATGAGGATTAGGAGCCAACTTGCAAAAGTTGGCGGATGTGACACATCCTAATCATGGATTAGGAATGTGCACATCCCTAATGATGGGATTAGGACGTGGATTAGGATTAGGTGTAGATTATGGGGGATGGGAGATAAAGGGAATTAAATAAATGAATTATTTATTTAATTCCTTGAAGGAAAGGAATAAAGGGTAAGATGTTTAATTATTTAACTAAATACCTTAGGGATTTAGAGGACTTTAGGGGTATTAATTAAATAATAGTAATATTACTTAATTAATGTAGATAAGAGGATAATTAGATGAAAAGGGACAAATTTGACCAAACATAAGTGGCCAAATTTAGGTGTCTACAGTATCTTTTGAAAACTAACACATATGACCTAGGTAGTTGTGACTAGTTTTCTCATGTCATATGATTAAGAAACTTGTCATAATCCTATGACATCTTGTATCTCACCTTGGCTGTATAACCAGGGGGTCTCTACTACATTTGTACATTGACTCTTTTTGCATTCATTAATAGGAATGTAGTTTATTCTTGTCATATTGATCTTCTAGAAGTATTTTGTGCTTTCCATAGGACTTTTGATCTTGGGTGGCTATCTCCATAGTCAAATCTTATAGTTTGGGCTCTCACATTCATAAAAAATCAACTCATTGGTTTTTTTTAATTTATGCGCCCAATCTTGCTAAAGATCAAATTGAAATTTGGAATTGGATTTCTAATAGCTTCCCTATCATTTAGATTTTAGGGATTGATTTCAATATGGTTGAACACTCTCATGATCATACTTGGCCCAAACAATTTAATCTCAACTCTAAAGAATTTGATAGCTAGTTATTTTATCAAAATTACTTGAGAGTGACAGTTCCTATTCATGACAAGCTTTCTAACTAATAAAAAATTGTTTTACTTGGTATAATGGTAGAATGGGAGAGCACATGAAGTTGAGCAAGTTGGACTAATTTTATATTTCCCATGTATTACCTTTAGTCCAAGATTCAATGGGATTATATGTTCAAGTGGAGTTTTTTGCTACACTTTCTAATCATTATCCCATAATTTGCAACATAAGTTTGTCTCAAACTTCAAACATTGACCACTTTCTTACTTTCAAAATAAATATTTCACATCTAAAGAATCCTACTTATCTAGATGCTATTGTGGGGATTTGGAACTCCTTTCCTAAATCAAATGAAGGGGATTCTTGGATTGATTGGTAGTGTAAGGCCACTACTCAGTGTACTAACTTCTTACATTTATTTGGCAAAAAAATGGCTTGGCAACGCAAACATAAGGAAAAATCCCTTTAAGGAACACTATTTGGGACTGAAAGCTCTGTAATGATGGTCCTAGAAATATTAGAATTCAAACTTATGTTGCTACTACAAAAGCTCAATTGCATAAACTTGATGCTTACAAAGGATATGGGGCCAAAATTACATCCAAAATTCATTAGATAAAAGAAAGAAATAAAGGAACTAAATAGATTTTTTAATTATCTCAACTACAAGCATAAAAAGGAAAGAATTAGTGTGATAAGGGATGAATTCTAATATATGTAATATTAAAAAATTTTAATGCTTCTAGTTTTGATTGTGCAGAGTTTTTTGCATTAACATTTTAGATCACACTCTATGATCCATCATTAGGATGAAAGAGAGCAAGAGGAGAAAATGTTTTGGATCACACTTTGTGATGGATCACCTGTAGATAGACTAGTAGTCTTCATGTAGACCACCTAAAGCATGTAATAGTACAAATATGGAAGGACACAATTTCCCCATGCAAACATGATGTTGTCCTGTAGCATCCTCTTTAACACAACTCCCCATCTGATAGAAAACCCTCTAGCACAACGACCAGGCATGATCACTCCAAAAATTAAAATTGCCACTATTAGGGTGATATCATTCATAAAACTAATGTAGCACATCAAATCAATTTGTCCATAATCAATATCAAGCTCATCATCCATCAAAACTCTCGAGGGTATGTGCAGGATCATGATGGGTATGTGTAGATGACTTTTTTTTACCCAAAATTGATGAAACGAAAAGGGTTTTTAAAGGAGATTCTCAACTTTCCACCAATATAAATTATGCTTTACTTTGAATCTAATAAATAATTATTATTCATTTTCTATTTGAATTATGATAAAGTCCTGATTGGTAGGTTGATTGAAAAACATCTATAGCTTTCAAACGGATCACATTTTTGAATCCAAAACATGTGTCACATTCTATGTTTCAAGCACTATAGGATTAAAAATTAATTTCATGAAGTTTTGACCAAGTTAAGGTGGTCGACATACGAAGTTTTTATATTTTTAAAAGTTGTAATACAAAAATCATAATTAATTATTTACTTTGAAAAAAATTACAAAAAAATATGCATCACATCGAGACATGAGTCCTCTACTTATATCTAAAATATAATTATAAAAAAATATTATCATTTTATTATGGTTAGGGTGGTCAAACAGGCACCTACTTATTTTTTTCACTAAAATTTAAGTACTACTACATTGAAATTTTAAATTTTCACCAAATAGATTTAAAAAATAAATAAAACTAGTAGTTTATAAACTACATTCAATTTTCAACAAATTCTATTCTTACATATTTTGAAATAATATAGATAAATTATTCAAATTTTTATGTCAAGTTGCATAACTCTGGTTTTTCTAATTTTTTTGCCACTTAAGGGCCTATTTTTTTCATGATGATCCTGCACATACCCTCGAGAGAGACTTAATCCCTTTGTCGATGTCATAAGACTCTCATGTCCTCATTAGGGATCCTCAAGATCCACCTTACATCCTCTAAGCTAATGATGGCCTCTCTCATTGGGAATCTGAATGATGTAGTCTTTGAGTGCCATCACTCCACAATAGCTATCATGAAAGTGTGATGGGCTCGAATCTAAGGCATATAATTTATATAATATAGACCAACGACAACTAGAATTTCCACATCAATCTCACCCAAGTAAGTCATCCTATTAAGAATCTGAGGATGTCGCTCACGAGAAAGGATAGGATCTAGTATGGCATACAATTAACAAACACAACATTAATATTGTTTCAAATTTTATCGAAAACCCTAGGTTTATCTAGCCTAAAATAAAAAGCAACCTTTTAAGAAAAATTGTCAATCCATTACAACCAAAAGTGAGCATATTTTACAAAAGTGTTGCTTTCCAAATGTGCTATGTCAAAGGCATTGCTTTGGAAATGCACTATATCATATGCATCAGTCTATAAACATGCCAACTCATATGGAATTATTTTTGAAAATGCATCACAATATAATAGTCAAATATGAACTCAAGTTTCAAATGCAACTCGCTATCACATAAGAAACACACTATCATAAATGTGTCACTTCACTAAAGAAAAATCAACACATTAGATTACAAAAGTGTTGATCTTGTATTCACATGTTTGTTTTTCTACATTTGGTTAGCAAATAAAGATCCTAAAACTACATGCAAAATGAAAATGACCTAATATATATCGGGGGTTTGCTCTAGCGAGCTACTAGAACTATCAAAATCTATCTTTAAGAATGAATTCCATCTCGCTAAGGTCTCTAAACCTAAAAATGTCCCAGAGCACAAGGATCCTAAACTCAAAATGCATAAATGAGGTCGAAATGAACCCAAATCCATATATATGGCACTCAAACCCTAGGGTTTCGCTAACTAGCATATGTTTTCAGCAATTTGGTTATCTGTCCTAATTAGTTTATGGGAACCCTAGGACCAAACTTTTAGTCCTCTTCTCTACTAAACTAGTCTCGTCGTCCTATCATGAGCCCATCCTGAAAATTATTTTTTAGGCCACCCTCTCGAGGGAGTAGCCTAGCATCCTCCCATCATTTCTTCATTCACTGGGGCACAATGGGGCATCCATTTTTTTTCCAAAGTAGTGTCTATGAAATAATGTAATAGATACATCGTATGAAAGAGGGGAAAATATAAACATCTAAAATTGACTGAATGTATCACACATCACTAATCATGTATTTTTCACCATTTCACCTCATTTTCATGAATAAATCTTGTATTTCACTCAATTTACATTATTCACATCATTTTCATCACTTTTGTCACCCATTTTGGATTTCTCATCATTTCCATCACTAATATTGTATTTTCATCATTTTCCCATCATTTTCTCATTTTTATCATTTTCATTATTTTTCATCATTTTCCTTCTAAATCATTTTTTTCCCTCTATTAATTAAATAATTTTTAATTATTTAATTAATTTGTCACATTTGTATGCGGTTGGGGGGTGGTCCTCTAGGCTAGTGGAGGGCTTTTGTCAGATTGAGATGAGTGGCATCCACATAGGGGAGATTAGTGTTCAGGTGGAAGCTAGTGTGAAGGGTTGGTGACGTCATCCAAGGAGAGTACTAGTATTGATGGTTGACAGTTTGATATCATTTTTTGATGATAGCCTCCCATATGAATCCGGGTATGTAGGACAACATCACCGGTGCAAGGACAACTTGCCTTGCCTAGAAATAATTTCTTGTTCGTGTGTCGATAGAGTTCCTTGGTGATTGTGGTCTTTATTAATGAGTGGAGGTGGCTATTTGTGCAGTGTAGTAAAGTTTTTGGTGTTGATGCTTAGTTAATGGTGGTGAGTTGGTTGGTGGCCTGTGCTCAGCTTCTGGAGTTTTCTGTGGATGACAATGGTTGGGCGCTCAAAGTTTATTATAGTAGTTTCGATGGAGGTTTTGTCGTGGTTTGGAGAAGACACACCAATTTCCTTGTTTGCGACATCGAGGCACGCTATGTTTCGAGAGATAACCGACCAAAGGTTGAAGTGAATTTTGTTCAATATTGATCCTCTCACAGTTGTAGTGGTCAAGATAATTTTGGGCGTTGCTCACCTCAAGCATAAGGAGTATGGGAGGAACAATGCACATATTTCCTCATGGTTTTTGGCCACTCTACTCGATAGCTGAGTTCCTAAGATGGAGGCGAAGGAGCTATTGGTGAGATTGTTCAGGAAGGATTTGGTAGGTGGTGTGGAGGAGGTCCTGAAAGCACCAATTTTAGGTATCGGGATCCTAGGTCTAGTTGATTTAGAGCTCTTTGAAAGACTGACGAGGCCATTAAGTTTTATCCCTTCCTTTTGAACCTGAGTAGGGCAGCTCTTATGTGTCACCAAATGATTTTTGTTATTGCAATGGAATGCCTAAAGAAATTGCTAGGGTTAATGGCAGCCAAAGGCTTTGAATGGGTCAATGAATTCGAGTCCTTTCTGAATTGTAATGGGTTTGTGTAATTTGGTTGGTTTATGCTTTTAGTCAATAATTGTTTTAGTCTGGTAGTGGATAGTTCGTGTCTGGGGTTTTTGGGTTTGATAGTGGCTTTGCCAATTTTGCAATCTATATTGTTATGATCATATTCTCTCTACTGGTTGAAGGTAGTATGGTAGTCTTTGGGTTTTTTTCGAATGACTGATATCTCCTGCTTAGCAGACGGTTGTATTCTTTCCTCTTTAAATTAATAAAATAATCTTATGTATCAAAAAAAAATTAATTCATCACATTTTTTCTTTTATCCCACCTAATTAAATATTTTTTAATTATTTAATTTGTTAATTATTCTTTCATAGTTACACATGGAATATTATTTTCAAAATGAAAAATTTTCTTCCTCACATAATTAAATAATTTTGAATTGTTTAGCTATCTAATTTTCCCTCTAAAAGGCATATTCCAAGGAATATTCTTTTTTAGAATGACTCAACTAGTTTCCTAAAACTAAGGAGATATTTTGAGTTAACTCAAAGTCTCTCTTTCATTCTCAACCCTTCATTTTTCATGATCTCATCTCTACCATTGATTTCAAAATATCTAAACCAGTTTCCTAAATTTCAAAATATCTTTAACTGGAATTTCTTGAAACTGGGGAGATGTTTTGAATTAAGTCAACCTCTTAATTAGTCTCAACCCTTGATCTTCTTCATTCGATCTCAACCATTGATATGATCTGATTTCGACACCGTTGATTTGATTTTTCAAAATCTATAAAACCACTCATTTCCCTCATTCAATTCATCCACAATTGAAGTTTTCATGTGATCATTGAGCATTGAACATTCATCAAGCATTTTTCAAGATATTTTGTGGATCAATCAAGCATCATCATCAAGCTTTTCCATCAAATGGGTCCTAATATTTGAGCAATCCAATGGAATGCTAGGTTTGCACTACTTTTGAACTGGGGTTTGAATGTTAATTTTGATTCTAATTGTCTTTTTCTAAAGTCCTGGAACACTCAATTTCATCGGTTAGTGGGTTTAATTCATTTTGACTTGTGGGTGTTTGAATTTACTAACCCTAATTGCATTATTTCTATTTCATTTACCACTAAACCCATTACACAAGTTCATATGATCAACTTTCTTTTCAACAATATTTGACTTCTACACTAGTCCATCTATGATAGAGGTGGGGATAGTCGCAGTAGTGGTAGCATGGGTAATAGTGGAGAGAGTATGAGTATGTTGAGGAATAATAGGAAAACATACAACACAAGAGGGATTCTGAGCAACACTATAAGCCAAGGAAGAAGCCAAAACACTAACATGATGAGATGAGGGGATGACACTAGTAGCATAGCATTAGTAGGGCATAGAAGAGGAAACATGCAACTAGGAGGATGAGAGATAAGTGGTACACTAATAGAAGAGGAGGTGGAAATAACATTAGAGGAACAAACGTGAGAGGTGGGGTCAAATTAGAAGTGGAAACATAAGATGTATGTACTATGAGGGGTTCTACCTTAGGATGAGGGGATAAAGGGTCAATGAAAGAGGAAGAGTGGTGGATAGAGGGGAAGACACATCATGTAAAGAAGAAAAAGAGGCAACCATAGTACCAATGTCATGAATAATATATATACCAAAGAGTGTTTTGAGGAACTAATTATGAAGAGATTTAGATAATTATATAGGAGAAGTAGCATTAACAAGGTATTGAAAAGGTAACAATCCAATAAGAGAAATATCATGTTTATCTAAATATTTGTCATGATTAAAATTAAACCTAATTAAAATTAACCTTATCATAAAGTCACTTAAGAATTTCAAAATACTTCTTAAAAATAAATTAATATCTCCATTAAATATTAAAATAAACAAACATTTTAAAAATAAAGAATTATAAAACAAATTCCGCTAGGTTTTCGCTCACCATCTCAAATGAAGCCGCCGACCCTGGTAAGATTTCGGATACTGCTCCGATATCCTTTTCCATTTCCCCTAATCTTGAAATGCTCGAAGAAATTGGTAAGGAGAAAAATAGGTTAAGAAACTTTGCTATTTTTTTCTCTGCTGTGGAAATTGATAAATGTCCGCCTAGGAAGTTTCTTGATGATTGGTTTCATAATTACTGGAATTTGAAGCTTGGGTATCATATTTCTTTCTGTCGACAAATTCAGAAAGGATTATTTATCATTTTTTTCTGTAAACACGAAGCACAAACTGAAGTGCTTAAAAAACAGTATTGGTCGGTTGGCTCTACCTCATTTCGCGCCTTGGCTTGGTCGCCCGAGGCCATCCACGAAGAGGTTCTGGCGCTTTCCGCCCCTCGCTGGATCCTGGTTAAACATTTGCCGCCTTTCCTTTGGCGTTTTCTCCCGCAGCTTCTTGAACCACTCGGAAAAACCATTCGAATGGACGAAACTGTCCGTTTGGTTCCTCATATGGATGCGAGAATCCTCATTTCGCTGAACCCGGGGCTTGACATCCCGTCTGAAATTAACATTTGCATCTCACAAGATAAATTTTCCTGCCCTATTGAAATTCTCGGAGGCCTAAATTCTTGTTTCCTGTGTCGTCGTGAGGGCCATTTGAGAAAGGATTGCCCCATTATCAGAAAGAAGGCTTCGCAACCAAAGGCCGCAGATCCCCGTGACCTCCCTAATTTGGACAGTGCGGACTCGAACCCCTCCTGTAGTAAGCCCCCCGTCGTTAACGCGCCCCCTCAACCCTCTCCTGTGCTGACCTCCCTCTCCCCGCCCCCTCCTCCTTTCCCCTCCCCCGTGTCTCTCCAGGATACCCCTTTATCCCTAGCAAGCTGTGATCTTTCTTTAGGGCCCCTTGCTGTGACCAAGGCTTCCAATAAGAGAAGACGCAATTCTTCGAAGCAGTCGGTGGCTTCCTCAGAGAACCCTTCTCCCCTCATCTCTCAGCCCTCCCCTGGAGTTGTTTTCCCCGATGATCTCTCTGGAAATGAAACCCTGAGGATTCCCCACACCTCATGCTTAGCTTTAATGGAAAAACCTTCAGATTGCCCTAACCCTCCCCCGCATCCAAGTATCCCCCCTAAAATCTTCCGTGAACTTGGAGATGACTGCCTGCTTGAGGTCATCCCCGCTAGCTTATTCCCCTCTGGTTCTGGTAGACATACTAGCAAAAATAACATGGATGTGAACACCTTATCTCCTGATGAATCTGACAATGAAGAAGAATTTAAGGAAGCCAGCACTCTGTACAAACGAAGGGGAAGAAAGCTTGGCTCCAAGAATAAAAATCCCTCCAAGAAAATGCTTAGAGACTGTCGTGACAGTGCTTCTGCACATGTCCTGAATCCTGCTGAAAACAGTGCCCCCCAACCAAATGTTTCCCCATGAATTGCATCTCTTGGAACATTAGGGGCTTAGAGTCCCCTGACAGAAGATGGACCATTAAAAATTTTCTTGATACCCGCAAATCTATGGATGTGCTCATGCTTCAAGAGATTAAAGCCACTGGTTACTCTCTGGATTCCAACCTCAATTTCCTTTGGAAGGATTCCTCCAAGTTCTTTACCAACCACGAGCGGGGTAGGGGTGGGGTGGCTCTCCTGATCAGTCCCAGATGGGAGAAATATATTATTGATAATGGGATTTCCCCCTGTAACAGAGCGGTTTGGGTCACTATTAACCACAAGAATAATGTTTTTGGCATATGCTCCGTCTATGCCTCAAATGACTTCAGGGAGCGTGCAATTCTCTGGGACTGGATTGATGCTCTTCCGAATATACCCTGGTTTATCGGGGGAGATTTCAACATGATTGAGACTCAAGAGGACAAACTGGGTGGTCTCCCGTTTGTTTGGAAAGGCTCGGAGAAAACTCACTGGAACAGAATGATAGATTCCAAACTCCTATTTGACCCCTTGGCGGGTTCAAAGGATTCTAACCCCGGAATTTGGCATACCTGGTGTAACTTTCAGCAGGGTCACTCTAGAATTTATTCCAGACTCGACAGATTTTACGCTAATAAAAATTTCTTTTCCTTTTTACCTGATAATTGTGGGCACCTTGTTCTCGTCTCCCCCACCTCCCTCTCCGACCACCATCCCATTTCCACCCACATTACCTTCAACAACCCCCCTCTCCGGTGCATAGCCTCTGATCCTAAATTCTCTCTCAACACTAACCTCCTGAAAGACGAAGACATTCTTGCTGCCATTCATATCATTAAAATTATTAACAGTAATACTCCTGCCCCCTCTTCCCATCTTGATAGATGGAATAAGAACATCCTTGCTTGGCAAAATCTGCTTAAGACCATCGGGCAAAAAAGAGCGAAAGACTATAGATATGCTGAAAAATGCCTTTCCAATGATCTGCACCTTGCCGAATCCAACATTCAAACTAATCCCTCTGACTGTGATCTCACCGCTAATCTTATCAGAGCTAAGGATGCCCTTAGACGGCACCAACAGATTAAAATTAATGGTGCCAGGGTTAGATCCCGTGCTCACTGGTTACAATGTGGTGACAGGGGCTCCAAATTTTTTTTTAATCTCCTTAAGCATAAGCATATGAATGAGAACATTGAGAGAATTGTGGTTGACAACCAGGAGATAACTGACATAGACAATATTAAGGAGTCCTTTGTTAATTTTTATCAGAATCTCTTTGCCTCTGAAGACTCGGAAGAAGCCTCGTCCCTCAGACAACATGTTTGCTCCCTTATCCCTAACAAGATCTCTGCTGACGAAGCCAATCAACTGTCCAAAAACCTCTCTATAGAGGAAATTGAGAAAGCTATTAATTCTCTCAGCAATGACAAGGCCCCCGGGCCGGATGGTCTCCCGGTGGAGTTTTATAAGGCCAACATTGGGTGGATCTGCCATGATCTTATTGATTTATATTCGGAGGCCCTTGAGAGGAGATCTTTAGGATGCTCCATAAATAAAGGTATCATCAAATTGATCCCCAAAGATGGGGATAAGGCCCTCATCAAAAATTGGCGACCTATCACCCTCCTTAACGTTTCCTACAAAATTCTTGCCAAGATTCTGGCTCTCAGACTTGAGAGCATCCTCCCCAAGTTTATTTGCCCTACTCAAACTGGATTTATCAAAGGAAGATATATCCTCGAAAACCTAATAACTAGTTGGGAAGCCATGAACTGGTCCAAACATTCGCAACAAAACTCTGCCATGTTCCTTCTTGACTTTGAAAAAGCCTACGACAGGGTGGAATGGAACTTCATCACCATGATGCTTGAGGCCTTCGGCTTTCCTCAAATGTTTTGTAATTCTGTTAAGACTCTGCTCCAAGACGCTTCAGCCCAGATTGATATTAACGGCTCGCTCTCTGCCTCCTTCCCCCTGGGGAGATCGATCAGACAAGGCTGCCCCCTTGCTCCGGCTCTTTTCGTGATTGCTTCTGAAGCCCTCTTTTACATCCTAAGAGACAACTCCCTCTCCCCTGCTGTCAAAGGTATTACTCTTCCCAATAATGAGGATCTTTTGAATTGTCAGTTTGCCGATGATACTGCTATATTTTTTGATGCTAACCCTGAGAATTTTGAGGCCCTGACCTCCAAGCTTAACCTGTTCTCTAAGATCTCCGGAGCAAGGCTCTCGCACTCCAAATCTATCTGTCTTGGGTGGGATGTGGTCCCCCCCGATTGGTTCAAAAATTATGACTTTCAGTGGGGTGGTCCGCACAAGATTGTGCGCTACCTTGGCATCCCCTTCTCCATTGACCCCTCCCTTAGGGACATGTGGATGTGGATTAAAGATAAGATCTTCAAAAAGCTGAATAAATGGCATAATAGAACCCTTTCCTTGGCCGGCAGAATCCAGGTCTGTCAGAAAATTCTTTCATCCTATAACATTTACTACTCTTCAGCCTGGATGTTCAGTAACTATCAAATCCTTGAGATTCAGAAGGCGGTTAGAGGTTTTCTTTGGTCGGATGGCAGAGGAAAAAGGAAGATGCATGCTGTTAAGTGGGACTGGTGTCATATAAATAAACTGCACGGGGGGCTTGGTTTGAAAGACCTCAAGCTCCAAGGGGTTGCCCTTGCCGCCAAGTGGATCTTTCACTCCCTTGATGGCAATGATCCTTGGAAGGTTCTGATTAGGAGCAACATTGAAAGAGGCTTCCCTAAGTCTGCGAAATCTTGGAAGAATCTTCCGATTATAGACCTTATTATGGGTAACTTTCCTGTTCTTGTTCAAGGCTCGGCTGTTTTTAGATCCATATGGAAAGCTTGGGACCAAGTCAAAATACATGTTTCTAATAGGGCCTTCCATGATGACTGCCATCTTCACGGTGAAAGATCCATTTGGTGGAATTTATATTCCTCTGGCAAGCCCCTTGCTCTCTCCCAAGGCTGCTCTGCTAGGCACTGGTCGAGCAAAGGCATTTCCCAGTTAGCTGATCTCTTTGAGAATGATGTTTTAATCAGCTGGGAGGTTCTTAGAAATAAGTTTGACCTCCCCACGTCCCAAAAGAAGACCTATAATCTGATTTTCAAAGCTACCAAAGACCTCCCTTCCTCCTGTCAGGTGGACTCCCATAGATTTCTGGGGTGTAAATGGCCCGATGGCACCTTGTTTTCCAAGATTAAGGCCAAGCACATTTACAATGTTCTTGGGCATTCAGAAGCTATCATAGACCACGTTAATACTGTTTGGTATTCAACTCTGGACTCCCGGGTTTGGAAGAATCACTTTGACCGCCTGTGGAAAGGCCCCACCGAGCCTAAGATTAAATGCTTTATCTGGCTCCTTCTTCTGGACAGACTCCCTGTCAGGAGAGGGAATACTGAGTATGATTATTGCAATTTCTGTAGACTGCCTGAGACAGCGAGACATATTCTTTTTGACTGTATTTTTGCAAAGGAGATATGGCTCATGTTTGGCATTACTTATCCCATGCTTTTCACTGTGATGGACATTGTTACTGGGCACATAGATGGCTTAAAAAATGACTCTAATCTTTTCTGGAAGATCCTCTCCTCTAATATTCTCTGGCATATCTGGAAATGCAGAAATGAAGAAAGATATCAGAACAATATCCGTGATCTTACTGAGTCTTCTAGGAAACTCATCTATTTCAAAAAATTTTTGCAGGTTCGAACCACCATGATCATTGAAAGAAAGAAACTCATGCGTTTCCTCAAGGATGGGTATGCCACCTTCTTTATTTACGAGATGAAGGGGGGGTTTGCCTGGAGAGACACCCTCAAAAACCGGCAGCTTTTTGATAATACCTGCAAGCTCTTAACCCAAGAGGTGAAGAATAACAAAGGTTTTGGCAAGGATACTACGCTCATGCTCGCTCAGATCCAAGAGATGAAGCATACTGTCTGGATGGAAGGAGATAAAGGCTGGACTGCATGGATAGATAAAGTTGAAGACGTCCTCTACTAGCCCTGCTTTTGGTTGATAATTTGATGTGCCTCTTTTTGGCGTTTGTAACGAATTTGTAACTTTGCTGCGACTGTTTTTTGCCCCTTTTTGTGGCTGAACTGGTCGTGATCTGACTCTCTATGTAAATGTTGTGATTTCCTTATATTTAATACAAAAGATGAAATATATACAAATCTTAAGATATAATCAACTTTTATTAAAAAGATAAAAAATTTAAAATATATAAAAACAAAAGAATTCACCAAAAATAAAAGAGACAAACCAACCTTCTTTTTAAATAAACTTAAAATAATAATTAAAAAATAAACTGAATATAAAAGCAATCTTGTAAGAAATTTAAGAGATGGCTCAGATTAGGTATAACTGAGATCAATGTAAGGCAAAATGAAAGGAAGAACCCATGC
>VDFB02131554.1:0-29348 GCA_007258455.2 Sequoia sempervirens | reverse complement strand
GATGAATGCCATCTAGTTAACACTCCAATGGTTACTAGATGCAAACTTACTAAGGTTGATGATTCTCCTGATACAAATAAAATTGAATATAGATCAATGATTGGCAGTCTGTTATATTTAACTGCTTCTAGACCTGACATCATGCATGCAGTTTGCACTTTTGCATGGTTTCAGGCATCACCTAAATAATCCCATGTCATTCTTGTTAAAGGATTTTTAAATATATTCGGGGGCACTCTTGATTATGGTCTTTGGTATCCTAGAAGCAATTTGGCTTCTCTTTGATTGCTTATCACGATCTTGTTGGGCTAGTTGTTGGATGATAGGAAAACACCCGGTGTTATGCATTCTTTCTTGGTGATCGTTTAGTGGCATGGCACAACAAGAAACAAGTATCTGTTTCTCTTTCTACTGCTGAAGCAAAATACATTGCTGCCACTTCATGCTGTACTCAAGTTCTTTGGATGAGTCAAACTCTATCTGATATGGGTATTGAAGTTCCTAAACCTATTTCAATTCTCTGTGATAACACAAGTGCGATAAATATCTCCAAAAATCCTGTTATGCACTCTCGAACTAAACATATTGCTATCAAGTTTCATTTTCTGCGAGAAAAGGTACTGGCTAATGAAGTATGTTTACATTTTGTTGGATCACAAGATCAGGTGGCTGATATTTTTACTAAGCCCTTAGCAAAAGAGTTATTTGAAAGGCTGAGACTTCGATTGAGAGTTATCTCTCAATCGTTACTTCTCTAATTCACCATGCTTTAGCTTAGGGGGAGCATGTTATATATTTTGATTCACTTACAACTCTCCTACAATCTTGGTTACTGCACTGTTACTCTTTTTGCAGCTGTTTCTTATGATATTTTTGGTTGGCTTCTCAGTTGTGTTATGGCAATGCACATTTTTTTTTTCTTCTATTCTTTGTCATTGAGGCAAAAAGGGGGAGATTCATTTGTGTTTTGCCGTCAAGGAAAAAGGGGGAGTTTGTTGGTTGTCAGTTGTGATCATATGGTTTGTCCTTGATGACAAAATCCCTTTCAGTTGATTCTACTTGTTGACAGTTTCAGATTGGTTTCTCATGCTTTATCTTGGTAGAGTTTTGTCTATATGGTTTACTTGTCTTGGCATTCAGTGGACAGTTTACATTCAGAATTTTAATATCTTATGGTATTAATCAGTTTGAGCTTCGTGTAGTCTCAGGTTATCTTTTTTTGTACATTGTTTCAATGACAGAAAAAGAACATATCGGCATGAGAATGCCAGGGTCTCCCCAATCCTTTTTTCTGATAAACGTCCGTGTTGCCTATCGACAAGACATTTCTGATGTCACGACGATTGGATTTTACATACAGGAAGCTTTCGGTAGGACTTCTCCATGGTTTCAGCGATAGAGGGTGATCCCTATTGGCAGGAGTTATACCGTCAGTATGAAGTCACTGCGAGATTGTTATGTCTCACTGATTGGAGGTTGAATGGGAACACATCGACAAGAGTTGCGGCATCGATATAATGCATAGTGAACCCTGTGGGTCTCACCTATGGAATACATATGGACCTTGTTGGTATAGGAATTGAGTTGTCTCGGTGAACAGGAATGATCACGTGGGATTTCGGTAAGACACAGGATGCTCTACGAGAAATCACCCCGACTATGCATTGTCTTAGCGAAGGCGGATGAAGGATACATCTCGGCAAGAGTGTGTTTTTGTTTCAGCGACTCATAATGGATAAAGTCTTTCAGTGAAACATAATGAAATCTACATATGGTCTCCCCGATAACAATTTGTCACGGCGACCCACATGAGAATGAAGGTTACATTTCAGTGAGAGAACTATTGTGTCTCGCCGACCGACACAAGAAAGAACTTTTCAGTGAGAAACTTTTTCATCGAAGTGAGGTCATGGCGAGGTTGTTGTGTCTTGCTGACCGCTAATAATGAAATACATTTTGGTAAGACTCATGAGTTTCAATGTAGAGTCTCAACGAACCCGTCAAGTCTTGTCGACAAAGTCTTATGAATGGCTTTCGGGGAGAGGTTGGTAATGTCTCTGCGATCAAGTATGTATCGCGGGGTGTTTCAGTATGTCTCAATGAATTCTTTGGGACCTCTCCCCAATTATGAATTGTCTCAGCAACACTGGATGAAAGGATGACTTTCGGTAAAACAAAGAACTATCTATGAAACGTCTCCCCGACAATAGAATGTCACAGCGACAAATAGAGGGATGGCTGACGGTGATAAAGTTTCCTTTGGCATAACATTTCATCGATGGACAAATGGATACTTCTTGGTGAGAGGTTGGACTTTGATAGGACTACAGGGTTGTCTCAGCGAATGATTAACGAAGACTCAATCACTGTGGCCGACATGGGAATTTCTAAGTATAGTTGTAGGCCAACATCATTGGTTGGCATCAAATCTCAGAATGGTTACATGGCAGAATATTCTTTGAGTTTCATTTGTGGGCAGTCGTGGTTTTGAAATAATGGATTATTTGCAGCCCTTTGGATAGGCGTTACTCTTGATTTTTACCATCATCTATAGATTGTCATTATTCAGCTTCATATTCTAAAATTGGCAAGTGAGTTTTAGATTCTTGTGAAAAACGCATTCTTTGAAGACCTTTTTCATGATAGACATACTTGAAATGTATATAAAAAACTAGTGTTGAAAATAGTGTAAGCTCTCTAGTAGTAATCCTGAGATTATCATTCCTTGGCTGTACGAAAATGTATGAATAAACTTTGCAATAAAAATCTGAATAACAAGAGGCAGAGAAATTGTAAATTTCTTCTCTATATAGTATTTTAAGGATTCAATTATTGAATCCTTAGGGTATTCTGTAGATGAGAACATAAAGAAATATGTGCTTAACTGAAAACAGAGAAATCCTCTGAGTTATTATTATTGTTCAAAACATAATTTGAGGGGTTGGTACTCTTTGAGATGGGTGTCTCAAAAACAAGGGGTTGGTGCTCCTTGAGTGGGTGCTCTAAAATTGGCCTATAAGGCATTGTGAACAGTTGATTAAAAGTTAAGTCTGCAAGGCATTTTGGGAGTGGTTTTTATACCCCAGGAGGGTTTTCCACTCGAAAAAATCTTATGTCTCTTTGTTCTTCTGAGTTCTCACTGCTTTACTGTGTTGTTGTTTCAGTTCACTGTTGGGATTATTACTTTTCTCAATTCTGTTTATGAATGATTACATTCAACTCATGAATGCATTAATCAGAGTAATATTGAGATCAAATCTGAGCTATGTTTTTGAATTTTTGAAAATTGGTCAAATCTATTAAGACACTGATTCACCCCCCCCCTCTCAGTGTCATTTTAACTCCAACAAAACCATAGTGAGAAAAGTTGCTAGGAGCTACTAGCCTAATCCAGCCTCACAATATGAGCAACATCTACAACTTTGTTTTAGGGATAAAATCCAAGGAAGCTACAATTCCCTTATTATAGTTTTAAGGTCACTCCTAAGGAAACTACAACCCCCTAATTTGAGCACACACTCAGGAATGATTATAGAATGACAATCCTTCCATTATCTGAAACTAGGAATTAAGCTCAATCCTTTTTTATGATTGCAATTCTACTTTTCAACCTCTACAAATGTCTTCTCATCTACCTACTAGCTCATTTCTTTTAGAAATTAAGACATTTTCCTTCGGCTCATTGCCTCTAGCAAACAATAAAGCAGACTTCTTCACTTCCCTTCTGTCATAGAGATATGATGAAGATAAAACTGGGTTGGATCTTCCTCAACTTCTCTTCATCCTTCAATCGCTTACACAATTATCATCATTCCATATTACATCAACCTAGATCAATGAGGTTTACAAGTTATACATGATATTACATTGAATAAATTTCATGTTGGCCTATAATAACAAAAATGTTATATCTCCAAGTCAACCAAGGATAAAGAAATCAACAGGAAATGTGTAGAGGGAAAGGCCTAAAAGACTGCATGCAACACTACGAAAAGGAACACGCCTTGCAAATTCCAACACATGCTTAACCTGGTCCCAAACTATCTTCACACCTTTGATCTTCTATAAACATCATCTGCACACTTTTCAAATACAAGTTAGGTCAACCATAAACAAGAAACCATGAAACTTGTGGCATGTTAGACTTCACATTTATTGGGTGAATATTTTGTAATCCCTTTATAGATTCAAAATGTGAATTTCAGCCATAGCTATGATGAGATAAATCTCTCCTCTCAGAAAGGGGAGGCTCCCTTCTTACTGCTTACTAGAACAAAAGTAAACTATGCTGGACTTTACAATATTTATGCTAATTCTAACCATGAGGGGTGTGTTACATTCGCAATTTTCTCTTATTTGAGAAAATACATTTACAATGTTCCACATTGATACTTTGCAATGACTTACAATTCTAAGTATTAACCTAAGCAATAATTCCAAATATTCTCAATTAAACATAAGCATACCCCAAGAATACCAGTATAACTAAAGATATGTAAGTGAAAAATGCACGAAAGCACAAAGTCTTTTCACCATCCTCAGTGAGAGTTCTTCAATACCTAGTGATGTAAATTGGAGCACAAAGTCTTTCAATTCACGCCACAAAAGGATTCATGCACCAAGTGAATAATCCCAAGCATAAAGTCTTCAAATTATCCTCCAAAAATATTTTAAGAATATTTGTATCACCAATTAGAGCACAAAGTCTATCAATTGATAATACCACTGATCCACGAAGTGAAAAACTACAAGCTAAAAGTCTTAATAATTCTCCACCAAGAAATGCCTTCAACAAACACAATATCAAGTAAATAATATAACAAAAAGTTCATCTAACCTATCTTGAGCATCCTCCAATCTCAATATAGAAACATCACTTATCCAATCAATAGAAAAGAAATCAATAAGAATGACATAAGAACATCCTTATTCATAAAAAATTCAATTCAACACAAATTTTGATACCAAAATTGCCTTGTTTATTAATTGGAATTGATTTTTATTTTAAACTCAAAGTATCAAAGTTGATTCTCAATTTGGGTAGCACTTCATTGCAATTGATTAAAGGTAAAAATTACAAAAGAGCTCTCTCATATTTATAGATGAGAGAAAAAAAGCTAATCTAGGAAAAGTCTAATTATTTTTACTTATTCAACTTTGCAGTCCAAAATTATTGGAGGACTTCATTGTTGTTACATGTATTTACAATTTTACAAATGATAAATGACATGTAAATTGTCTTCGACTAACTATACAAACTTGTAAATGATAAAAACTTTGAAATCTAAACTAAAGCATGATCAACCTTCTTCAACATCCTTCATTAGGAAATCATCATGCTTCTTCAGAACCGTCTGGACTTCATTATCTGACACTCAAGTATGTTTGATGATGCCACGAGCTCTTGACACTGAATCTCTAATAGTATTGTAGGCTTTTTTATGTCGCCCAAGGTATTGTTTCAGGTTCTCCAAAGTTGATTGAAGATCAAAGATTCAATCCATTAGAGCCACTAAAAACACCTGGTCTTGAAATTCCTTCTGAATCATGTTGATAAACTGTTGAACAACATTATTTGGGGGAAATAATTTCTGACTATCATCTCATAGCTCACATGAAATTTCTTCAATTTTGTTAATAAGCTGCAATTCATGTTCTTCACCAAGTTCATGTGCAGATTGTATATCATTGAGTAAGTTGGTGAGAATAGTGTCTTTGTGAATCAAAGACTTCAATTTCCACATACATGTGATTTTTTCCGATTTTACAACAAAGAGATCTACCCCCTTGTAACATCGTTAATTTTAAACAATTTTACAACTTTTCACAAAGACCATTTCCACTTACAATCTCATTAATCACCAACACATATATCCATTTTTGTCAAAATTTTCTCCAACACTAAAATTTTTCCAACTTTGCCAAGTTAACCCTTTGCACTCTATTTTTCACACTCATTCCTCTTAAACCCTACTTTTCATGCAATCATTCTATTTCAACCCTTGCTGCTATTTCCTAAATGCAAATTTTTCCTAACATCTATAAATGATAATCTTGTCATGCAGCTCTTTGTGCATGTTTTTTGAGGTTGTCTTGCATTTTCACTCTTGCAAGTCCATTCTTCTACCAATGTCAAATCTGTCTCCTTCCAAGGGGAAAGTGAAGTACAAATACTAAGGTGTGCTTCCTCTTATAGTAGTTTTGTCAAATTTGGATGAAATAAAAGATACAAAGATCGTTCATGTGGACATGTTTGAGTTTGTTGAGAGAACTAAGAAACAACCTGTAGATAATGGGATGAAGTCAATTAATCATAGTAACATACACCTTGTGGCTTCCTTTTCGGTAGCTGCTCATAATCCTAAATTTGTACTACAATTTTCTTCTCACTACAACAAGGATGAAAAAAAGGTCCATGATTCAAATGGGAATGTGGTGATGGAGTTAGATGCAAATTTCTTTGATAAAGTATTCATGTGCCTAGGGGCTAACACATATGTAGAGATTTCCAAGGCATCCGCACAGGAAAAATATGATAAAGATCCCGATTTTGCTAAGATGATGATCAACAGTAAATGGTTGAAGGCTCCTAGACCAAGTGTCATGAGGTGGCCTAAGAATCCTCCTTGTATTGAGTTCATAGAAGAGGTAAATGACCTCATTACTCTTCTCAGCAGAGTACATGATTTACCTACTTCATTTACCTTTGAGGACTAGATTTTCATGTACATTAATATTATTATGAAAGGGAAGCAACAAATATTTTAGGGTGAGGAAATTAGTAATTCTCTCCATGAGTAGTTGACCCAAGTGCTTACAACACACAAGTCTTACATGACTTCATATTTGGTCTATGTTGTAGTGTCCATGAGGAATTTTCCAAGTCTGACTACTGAGGGAGACATGAAGGTTACACAAGTTTACAACTATTTCCTACAAATCACCCTTAAGGGAAGTATCAAAATTTTTAGAAGGGTAAATGATGCCTTATTTGCACCACTCATGTGTACCTTTGACCCTAAACTGGAGAATAAAAGAGTATTTTATGAAGCATGGAAGATTGCCAACAAATATGGCTACCTTTATCTGCAATTTCCAACTTTTACTTATTTAAGAGTTGGATGTTTTGCTGGCTATCCATATATGTTTCCTCATTATCCTAGTGAATTTTTTTTTCTAATGGAGTTATGCAGGTAGATTATTGTGGTTCATGTAGTAAACAGATGGAATCCCATAAGTCGAGATTCAAATTTCCATTAGCAATCAGAAGGTACTCCATTCAGACTTTGCATAAGGCCAAGGTTGTTGAATCAGAAATGTGGCAAGTGACAATAAAATTGTACAAAGAAATATTTGACTTTGATTATAGAGGCATGAATTCTTGAATCAAAATGACTTTCTCTCATGTACACCAACTTGAGGACATTTGGGCTGACATTAGGACAGAGCGAGAGATCAGGAGAATGGATTATTGCAGGTTAACTTTGGATCTAATAAGGGAACTGGATCTTGTTGATATCCCAAAGGATATGGAGGATGAAGATACTATTCTTGATCCTGCATATGAGAGAAAAAGAGTTGCAACTTCTCCCCTCCCTTCCATCCAGTGGTCTCGAAAAGAAGTAATATTAATCTAAGAAAGGTTTCAACCAATCTTGGCAAATACAAATGTTTGGTTGGATGAAAGGGATATACAATTGAAACCTTTCTTCAATAGATCAGAAGATGAGTCTCAAGGTCAAACAAGTAAGAAATCAAAGCTAAGGACCAAAACCAAAAATGATGCTCCAAGCTCTAGTAGATCTTCAAATCCTGAGATTAAGTTTGTGGTCAAAGGTAGCAAGAAGAAGACCGAGAAATCTGCAGAGGGACCATCCACAAAGGCCCAAGAGGAGCATATGAAAGAAGAGAGGTAGATTGAGGGAGAGGGTCATGAGGAAACAAAGATGTCCCCTCGTGAGAATATTCTTGAGGAACCACCTGTCACCTCATCCCCCATTGCAAACATTGTATCTTCTCCTACTCCTCCCCTTGTGTCTTCAACCATTTTTAATATTCCTAATGTTATTGTTGTTCCTACTATTATAGTTGAGGTTACTCCTATTGTATCTATACAATCTATGTATTCTTCTCCCATCTTAGGGTTGTCATTTGAAAGCCCAAAACAAGGGTTAGATAATGTGACTGGTTCTCCTGTGTCTTTACCAAGTTTATCCTCACCACATTCTAATTTAGAGCAGTTCTTCAATGATTATGTGCAAGTGTCTAGGGCCAAAATTCCCAAGGTTATTTTGACTGAAACTCCTCCCATTGTGACTACCACCTTTGTGAATTTAGCTACTACATCCCATACGGTGGCTACACAACCTAAGGAGAGTTTACCATTTCCACCATGGTGGTCATCACAAGCACCAAAGACGAGGAAAGAAGCCATTTCTCTAGATGATTTTAACTTTTCACAACTTACATTTTCCAAGACAAGAACCAAGAAGAAAGTAAAGACTCTTTCGAGGATGCTTTTTTACAAAGAGGGTAATAAGTATGCATAGATAGCTCAGACTCCCTTTGATAAAAAATATGAAGAAGTGAATATTGAAAACTACTTTATCATAAGGGTAGAATTGGGCAAGGTAACTCATGATAGTGCGAAGGTGGACGTTCAATATGCTTTGGATTCTCTCATAGAGAAATTTGACAAGGAGAAGAAGATGAATGATCACTATAAGGCTAAGACATAACAACTTACGATCGTGCTACAGAAGATCACTTAATCTTTTGAATCCATCAAGCCTAAGGAAATTGTAGATGGTGTTGAGAATCCTATCATCCATAAGGTGGAAAAGGTACATACTAGGGAAAAGTGGTCAATGAGCATCTTGACCACTTAATTGCATTGGGAACAAAAATGCTAGGGTCTTCCATAGAGAAGCTGGAAAAGATGGAGGGTATAAAATAAAAATTGGATGACATTGTAAATGTTTTCTCTCAAGAGAAAAAGGATATGGAAAACAAAGTACAGTCTTGGATCAAAATGAGGAAACTCAAAATAGATAAATTGGAGGAATTTGGGATAATTCCTAACTGAGACATGTATGTGGAAATTGAAGAGTCTTTTGATTCACAAAGACACTGTTCTCACCAACTTACTCAATGGTTTACAATCTGCACATGAACTTGGTGAAGAACATGACTTGCAACTTATTAACAAAATTGAAGAAATTCCATGCAAGCTGTGAGATGATAGTCAAAAATTACTTCCACCAGATAATGTTGTTCAACATTTTGTCAACATGATTCAGAAAGAATTTGAAGACCAGGTGTTTTCAGTGCCTGTAGTGGATCAAATATTTGATCTTCAATTAACTTTGGAGAACTTGAAACAATACCTTGGGTGACATGAAAAAGCCTACAATACTGTTAGAGATTCAGTATCAAGAGCTCATGGCATCATCAAACATACTTTAGTGCTAGATAATGAAGTAGAGATGATTCTGAAAAAGCATGATGATTTCCTAATGAAGGATGTTGAAGATGGCTGATCTTGCCTTAGACTTAGATTTCAAATTTTTTGTGATTTACAAGTTTTTATAGTTAGTAGAAGATAATTTACATGTCATTTGCCATTTGTAAAATTGTAAATACATGTAACAATAATGAAGTCCTCCAATAATTTTGGACTCCAATATTGAATAAGTCAAAGTAGTTATACTTTTCCTAGATTAGCTCTTTTACTCTCATCTATAAATATGAGAGAGCTCTTTTGTAATTTTTACCTTTAATCGATTGCAATGAAGTGCTACCCAAATTGAGAATCAACTTTGAGACTTTGAGTTCAAATTAAAAATCAATTCCAATTAATAAAGAAGGAAATTTTGGTATCAAACTTTATGTTGAATCAAATTTGTATGAATAAGGATGTTCTTATGTCATTCTGATTGATTTCTTTTGTGTCGATTGGATAAGTGGTGTTTCTATATTGAGATTGGAGGATGCTCAAGATAGGTTATATGAAATTTGCATTATATTAGTTACTTGAGATTGTGTTTGTTGAAGGTGTTTCTTGGTGGAGAATTATTAATACTTTGAGCTTGTAGTTTTTCACTTTGTGGATCAGTGGTATTATCAATTGATAGACTTTGTGCTCTAATTGGTGATATAGATATTCTTAAAATCTTTTTGGAGGATAATTTAAAGACTTTGTGCTTGGGATTATTCACTTGGTGAGTGAATCCTTTTGTGGTGTGAATTGAAAGACTTTGTGCTCTAATTTAC
The DNA here is from genome assembly GCA_007258455.2 of Sequoia sempervirens. Classification (NCBI taxonomy): domain Eukaryota; kingdom Viridiplantae; phylum Streptophyta; class Pinopsida; order Cupressales; family Cupressaceae; genus Sequoia; species Sequoia sempervirens. The sequence goes on along the minus strand of VDFB02131554.1, from coordinate 19,076 downwards.
ATCACTGGTTATTGAAGAACTCTCATTGAGGACGACAAAAAGACTTTGTGCTTTCGTGCATTTTCTGGATACATATCTTTAGTTATACTAGTATTATTGGGTTATGCTTACGTTTAATTGAGGATATTGGGAATTACTTCTTATTTCCAAAATTCAAGAATATGAAATGGACATAAATCCCACCAAGTTGGTGTGTGGTAAAGGTTTTTTCTAGCTTATTGCTGACAACAATCTTGATCAGGTTTCCTATTTTGAGGAGGTAAGTTCTAAATATATTCCAACTATTTTATTTGTTAGTACAACTGACAAGTGGTATTCCAATATCGTTTACTTTCTAACATATGGAGAATGTCTGGAGCATTTGACACATAAAGAGAAAAGGACAGTCAAGCTTAAGGCAACAAATTTTGTCTTATGGGATAATGGTTTATACAAAAGGAGCTTGGATGAAAATTTTCTACATTGTGTTGACAAGGCTGAATAGAGGAAGTTACTGGAATCTTTCCACAACTTGGCATATGGAGGATATTTTTCTGCACTGGTTATAGCTCACAAAATTTTGCTAGCTAAGTACTATTGGCCTACCTTATTTCAAGATGCCTATAATTGGGTGCATAGATGCAAATTATGTTAGCAGTTTGTAGGAAAGACTAAGTTGGCTTCCCTTCCAATCAAGCCAATTGTCATTGAGGAACCCTTTTAGCAATGGGGCATTAACTTTATTAGCATTGCAAATCCACCTTCAAATGTGAGACGTGTTTATGTTATCACAACCACTAAGTACTTTACCAAGTAGGTGGAGGTTATACCGGTGAAACATGCTACTTCATAGGTAGTTTGTAGATTCTTGAAGGAGAATATCATTTTTAGGTTTGGTGTGCCAAAACAAATTGTAATAGACAATTCTACTGCATTCTTGTCAAGTGAGATTATAGAGTTCTATCTTGAACATGGACTCATATAGTTGTATTCATAAAATTATTACCCTCAAGGTAATGGTTAGGCTGAATCCAACAACAAGAACCTGGTTACTATCATCTACAAGTTGGTTGACGAGAATCAAAGGTCATGGCACAAGGGTACAATGCTTTGTGGGCTAAAATAATTAACCCCAAGTGGGTGATAGTTATGCCACCATTCCAACTATTGTATGGGTTAATTGTAGAGATTCCAATCACATTGGAATTTCCCACCCTCAAATTAGATAAGGCTAGTGAGGATGACACTTTTGACAACTTAGTTGACAAGCGTATTATGTATCTCTCTGAATTGAAGGAGAAGCGTATTCAAGTGGTGAACCATATTACAGAACACCAAAAACAGGTAAAGAAGCTTTTCGACAAGAAGGAAAAGTCTTGATATTTCCAAGTTGGAGATCAAGTTCTCTTGTGGGACAAGAGAAGAGAGCCAAAAGGCATGCATGAGAAATTTGAATCATTGTGGAGAGGTCCATTCGAGATTCACCAACTCTATGGTGAAAATATCTTCTTGCTTGCATATCAAGATGGCACTCCATTTTCAATTCCACACAACAGACAACATCTGAAACTCTTAACTCAGTGAGGTGACAAATTTATGTTGTAAATAATTGTATAGTTTTTGTGTCTTTTTATTTTTGAGTTTTTTTAAGTCTTTTTGTTTTTGTCACTTGACTCTATGCCCACTAGATGGATGAATGCACTTAGATACTAGAATTATTCTCCCTTTGATAATTTCATAGAATGATCAAAAGAAGCTCCTCAACTAGAGCCAACTATTATCCTTGAATCCAGCTGCACTTGATTCATGAGATAACCCCTATGAAACTTGTCCATTTTCATAGTCACGTGAATTCTAAGCATGCAAAATGAGGCAAATCTCAATTTTCTCTCATGTGTGGTCCTAAGTATTGGAATGTCTTATGAGCGATTGCCTCTATTAGTTTGTCAAAATTCATCTTTTTATGCGAATTGTGAAAGTTAAGTTTGCAAGAGTTAGAAGTTTTTTTATACTTGCAAGGTTGAGGTTTTTCCCTGACCTTGCAGGTCAAGATTGCAAAATAAACAGTTACTTTTAGGGTTAGGTTTTTTACCTGACCTTGCAATTTACACAAGTTTTATTTGCGCAATCGTTAAAAAAATTCAATTTTACAAGTTATGTCAAATCCAATTTGTAAGCGCGCCCAAATACCCGCTCCTGCAATCTCGGTCTTTACACGCATGCATTTAATGTTGTTTTTAAATGTCTTTTCAAACCACTTTAAATATTTTTGATTCATTTTACCTCCTCATTTTCATTTTTTATTCATCCCCTCATCTACTGTGAACCTGCTTGAGGCATTCAACTTCATTTGTGGGTGTTGCTCATGTCCGATTTTGATCAGTCTTGACCTAGCGTTTTGTCTTTGTCTTCGGGTATGTTCAATCTCTTTTCAACTTTCCTTTTACTTTTGGTATCACTATTAATGTTTATGGTTTATTATTTTTAATGGAATATCATTGTTTTAAAATGATTTTTAATTTCTATTTATATTTAATTCTTCTATGTTTTTTTATTTTCTTTGTGTATTAGCCTGTAACCCTAGTATGCTTGAACCTTTGGTAAATCAAGGTTTTTAGCCTTGAATGACTGATGTATGAAGCCCTCATTTGTTTACAATGGTCAAGCTATTGTTTCCTCATAATAATTGAAAGGGTTTCTTTCTTCCTTAGAGACTCGTGGTGTTTTTCCTCAGATCGGTGTTGAATTCTTCTACCAGGAATTGACTGAGACTAGAATCTTCTAGGGTTTTTCATCTTGTTTTCCAACGACCACACATGAGGTTTCAAAGTTCATGACTATGGAATTTACATGGGTGGATATTTTTTGTGACCAAGCAAAAGATCATTTTGGTTTTATCATGTTTTGTTGGTATAAGTCACCGACAAGACAGTTTGGTTTTTGATTGTTTGGGCACATGTTGAATCAACAATTTTTTTCAATGATACATGATTGATGCCATACTTCAAGTTGTAAGGTTGGGGAAATTCCCTAACCAAACAATAAATCTGAACCATTCTTGTAAGGGTGGTAATAAAACTCATGCATGCAAACGACGTTAAGCCTCCCTTTAAGCTGTAGGGTTGGGGTTTTTCCCTGACCCATCAACGATACTATGTATTACTTGTCACTTTTGAAATTTTCAATGAAGATGCAAATTTAGACTTACCACCATTTGTATGGTCGGGGTTTTCCCTCGACCTTACAAATAATTCATATCATTCTTGTAAGTGTGTGAAAAGCCCCCAAAATTTCAAAATAATTGTGTCATTCCAAATAACACTGATATAGTTGAATTTTTTTTTCCGAGTGTGCAAGTAAAATGGAACCTCACTTGTAGGGTCAGAGTTTTTCCCCCACTCGACAATAAAAGAAAGATTTCAAGAATTATTCCAAAATTGCAAGGTCAACAATTTTGTCGAATTTGCTAACAAGAAAAATTCTACCCACTTGTAGAGTCGGTAATTTTTCCAACTCAACAAGTAAACTTCCATCTTGCAAAATCGGTGATTTTTACCATTTAAAAAAAAGAGATCTACCCACTTGTAACATCATTAATTTTTAATGATTTTGCAACACCAAGTGAATAATACCAAGCACAAAGTCTTCGAATTATCCTCTAGAAAGATTTTAAGAATAACTGTATCACCAATTAGAGCACAAAGTCTATCAATTGATAATACCACTGATCCACAAAGTGAAAAACTACAAGCTCAAAGTCTTAATAATTCTCCACCAAGAAACACTTTCAACAAACACAATCTCAAGTAAATAATATAACATAAAGTTCATATAACCTATCTTGAGCGTCCTCCAATCTCAATATAGAAACACCACTTATCCAATCAACACAAAAGAAATCAATAAGAATGACATAAGAACATCCTTATTCATACAAATTCGATTCAACACAAAATCTGATACCAAAATTTCCTTCTTTATTAATTGGAATTGATTTGGAATTTGAACTCAATGTCTCAAAGTTGATTCTCAATTTGGTTCCCAACCTTACAAATGGGGGTAAGTCTAAATTTGCATCTTCGCTGAAAATTTTCAAAGTGACAAGTAAAACATAGTATCATTGTTGAGTCGAGGAAAAACTCCAACCCTACAACTTAAAGGGAGGCTTAACGTTGTTTGCATGTGCGGGTTTTATTACCACCCTTACAAGAATGGTTTGGATTTATTGTATGGTCAGGGAATTTCCTCGACCTTACAACTTGAAGTATGACATCAATCATGTATCATTGGTAAAAATTTCTGATTCAATGTGCCCAAACAATCAAAAACCAAACTGTCTTGTCGTGACTTATACTGACATAACATGGTAAAACAAAAAAAATCTTTTGCTTGGTCATGAAAAATATTCGCCCATGTAAATGCCATAGTCATGAAATTTGAAACCTCATGCATGGTCATTGGAAAACAAGATGACAAACCCTAGAAGATTCTAGTCTCAGTCAATGCCTGAGTGAAATAATTCAACACCGATTTGAGAAAAAACACCATGGGTCTCCAAGGAAAAAAAAAGCCTTTCAAGTATTATGAGGAAACAATAGCTTGACCATTGTAAAAAAATGAGGGCTTCATACATCAGTCATTCAAGGCTGAAAACCTTGAGTTACCAAAGGTTTGAGCATACTAGGGTTACGGGCCAATACATAAAGAAAATAAAAAAAATAGAAGAATTAAATCTAAACAAAAATTAAAAATCGTTTTAAAATAATGATATGCCATTAAAAATAGTAAACCCTAAACATTAACAATGATATAAAAAGCAAAAGGAAAGGTGAAAAGAGATTGAACGTACTTGAAGACAAAGATAAAACCCTAGGTCGAGACTTATCAAAATTTGACATGAGCAACATGCACAAATGAAGTCGAATGCCTCAAGTAGGTTCGTAGTAGATGAGGGGACAAATAAAAAATTAAAATGAGGAGGAAAAATGAATCAAAAAGATTTAAATTGGTTTGAAAATTTATTTAAAAACAACATTAAATGCACACATGCGAAGACCGAGATTACAGGAGCGAGTATTTTCATAGCGCTTACAAATTGGATTTGACATAACTTGTAAAATTGACATTTTTTAACGATTTTGAAAATAAAACTTATGTAACTTGAAAGGTTGGGTAAAAACCTCAATCCTCCAAGTAATTGTTTATTTTGCAATCTTGACTTGTAGGGTTAAGGAAAAACCTTGACCTTGCAAGTGTAACAAATTTTCTAACTTCTGCAAAATTAACTTTCACAATTCGCACAAAAAGATGAATTTTGACGAATCGACGAAGGTAATCACTCGGAAGATGTTATGAGACTTAGGACCACACATGAGAGAAAATTGAGATTCACCTCGTTTTGCATGCCTAAAGTACATGGGACTATGAAAATGGACAAGTTTCGTAGGGGTTATCCCACGAATAAAGTGTAACTAGATTCAAGGATAACAACATCCATTGGCGGTACACAAAAAGATAAAACATTATCTAAGCTTCTCTGAGATAAGTTGGTATGACCCATATAACACCTTCAAATTCTCCTTAAGCTCTACCCAATCTTGAATTTATGGCGCATATCATCAACATGTGTTATTTAGCCTTAATAGAAGCATGTCTTCACAAAATGACTTGAAAGATCTATGCGATACTGAAAAAAAGAAAGATCTTTATGTGCTTCAAACCTTCAACACTCTGAGACCCGTGAAGTATCCACACAAACTCATACAATTGAAATTCACAACCTTTTGTTGACGCATGTAGATAGACATTATAGCCAATCATTGAACAACACAATTCTATACACTATCACTTATAAATTTCTCTGCAAAAGGATTATTGACATGAAACTTTGGATATAACACCTTCACATCTCAAAGAAATTAAATTTTGAACTGCATAACCATATATGAAAATATAGAGATATATAGAGGCAACCTTCGCACCTCTGATACCATCCAGATAGAATCAACACAAACCTGAATCTATCACTCTTAAAAAACTTTTACGATAACCCAAAAGACTTGAAAATTGGATCACACATGTCTTGACACAACATGAAGTTATCCTCCAAATCGTAAGAGAAAAAAAACATCAGTAGAGAAATGAAAAGCATTTCTCAGAGACTATGGCAACCAAAAAACTAGACTGTGACACTCTCCATAGAACTTTTGACATCAATGACAACCAAACTGCAACAATCTCACCCTTTGGCATTAATGGAAAAACCAACCAAATTTATCCCTTTGATGCATAATCTCTCCCCCTTTGACATCAAGGACAAAGGGAAAACATACAAGATCCCCTGTCAACAAAAACCACTACCTGCTCCCCTTGAGAGGTAGCCCTGATTAGTCCAAGAATAAATATATGACTTGAATTACTTTCCCTGGATAGATGCACCAACTATGCATCTAGAAAGGAGGGGAAATTACCCCTAACTTCTATCTGAAATATTCATATGTATCCTTTGCAAGTTCCTTTGTGAAAATGTTTGCAACCTGATCCTTTGTAGATACATACTCCAACTTCACTTCTTTATCTGTAACCTTCTCTCTTAGAAAGTGATACTAAATTGATATGTGCTTGGTTCTAGAATGCATCATTGAATTCTTGGAAATATTGATAGCACTTGTATTATCACATAGAATAGGAATGGCCTTGTCATACTTTATCTTGATATCTTTTAATGCTTTCTTCATCCACATCACTTGAGTAGAGCACGATGTTACAACAATATTCTCTGCTTTTGTTGTTGACAAAGATACTAAATCTTGCTTCTTACTATTCCATAAAGCCAACCTGTTTCCCAAAAAGAAAGAACCACCACTGGTATTCCTACCATCAACATAACTAGCCCAATCAACATTAGTGTATGTATAGAGATCAAATTCATTACCTTTTGGATACCATAATCCTTAATCTAGAGTACACTTCAAATATCCGAAGATTCTCTTGACTTCCTTCACATGAGTTTCTTTGGGATTGGCTTGAAATTGTGTAACCAAACATAGTACATGCATAATATAAGGTCTTAAAGTAGTTAGGTACACTAGGCTTCCAATCATAGATCTATATAGTCTAATCAACCAAGGGAGACTCATCATCTTTCTTCAAATAACAACCAGTTACCATAGGAGTACTCATCGGTTTGCAATCTTCCATACCAAACTTTTTCAACATCTCCTTGACATACTTTTCTTGAGAAATAAAGATACCATCATCTAGTTGAGCAATTTGAAGACCGAGAAAGAAGGATAACTCACCTATCATAGACATTTCAAACTCCTACATTTCTTCAGCAAACTTCTTGTACATTTCATCATTTCCACCAAAGATTAATCAACATAAACAACAACTATCAAAATTCTTTCATCCTCAATCTTGAAAGTAAAGATTACTATCTGTAGTACCTTTCTTGAAACCTTGTTGAAGCAAGTAATTTTCTAACCTTGCATACCAAGCCCTAGGAGCTTGTTTGAGGTCATACAATGCCTTTTTGAGTCTACACACCATGTTTGGGTCTTCTAATAACCAACATCCATTAGGTTGCTCTATATAAAATTCTTCTAGATCTCTATTCAAGAAGGCATATTTGACATCCATTTGAAAAAAAATGAAGTCCTTGTGGGCTAAAAAAAGCAAGAAAAATTTTGATTGCTTCCATTCTTGCTATTGGAGTAGAAATTTCCTCAAAATTAATTCATTCTACCTGTGAATATCCTTTACATACAAATATTGCTTCATTTCTTACAACTTCTCCATCTTCATTCTACTTATTCCTGAAAACACACTTTGTTCCTATAACTAGTTCCCAAGTCGGATTCTTCTCAATTTGATTCAATTCTTCTTCCATTGCTTGTATCCATCCTTCATCCTTGCTAGCATCAATAAAAAAAAATTGGTTCTATATTTGATAGTAAACAAAAGTTTAGTTGTTCATTTGTCTTTGCAATCATCCTCTTGGTCAACACTCCATTCTTATCTCCAATAATTTGATCCTTTGAATGATTCCTTTGAACATATTTGGTAGGAGTTTTATTGTGCTTTTCTACTATTTCTTCTTTCTCTTCAATTTCTTCTTATTCTTCTTCTTCTAAGTAGGGAGGTGCATCAGATCCACAATCTTCAATTTCATACATATTCTGATGTAAATCTTCATCAACTTTGACATTTGTGCTTTTAACTATCTTTCCTAGTCTTTTGTCGTAGCACAGGTGTATACTTTACTCTGAGTTGAATATCTAAGAAAAATACCTTCATCAACACTTGAATCAAACTTTCCCAAAACATCTTCATCTCTTCTAATGTAACAATTACTTCCAAAGACTCTAAAATACCTGACAATTGCAGGTCATCCATACCATAACTCATAAGGGGTCTTAGTTCTATTCACCCTTAACAATCCTCTATTGTAGAGAATATAGACTACATTATGAACTATCTCTTTCTAATAAGCATTAGGAAAATTTTCTTCCTTCAACATAGTCCTTGCCATATCTTTAATAGTCCTATTCTTTCTTTGCACAACCTCATTCTGTTGAGGAGTTCTAGTAGAAGATAGATGCCTCTTTACTCCATGTTCTTCACAAAAATTGTTAAACTCATTTGATGTGAACTCACCCCCTCTATCAGACCTCAAATACTTGATTTTAGAATTCATTTCATTCTCTACCTTTGATTTGAAAATCATGAATCTACTAAAGGCTTCATATTTATCTTCCAAGAATTGAACCCATGTCATCCTAGAGAAATCATCAATAAAAATCATGAAATACCTTCTCCTAGAAGACTCTTTGTTCTAGTAGGTCTGCACAAATCAATATGAATCAGCTCCAATGGTCTAGAAGAAGAATACTCTTTAGAATTGAAACTTATCCTTTTCTGTTTTCCAAACTGACATTCCTTGCACAAAGTACTTACATGCTTGACTATCTTAGGCATATCTCCTATCGCATGTGATGAATTGATCTTCACAAGATTGTAAAAATTGGTGTATCCCTTTCTCTTATGCCAAATCCAATATTCACTTACTTGTCCCAAAAGATAACTTCTCCCATTGACATCCTTTAGACTGCATATGGCACCATTTATCCTAGATCCTTCTACAACCAATTTTCCAAACTTTCCTTTTCTGATTTCACATCCTCTTTCATTGAATATGAGACTGTATCCATTTCTACACATCCGAGTCACACTGAGAATATTTTTTTGAAGACATTTAATATAAAGAACATCTTTTGTCCCATGCTTTCCATCAATACTTATTGTACCTTTTCCATAGATCTATATTGAATTATCATCTCCAAGCTTGACTATGGCTCCATTCCATTTCACAAGCTTGATAACTTGCTCCTATCTCCTATCATGTGGTCGGAACAACCACTGTCAATCACCTAGGAGTTTTCCTCATCCTTTGCATGAAAATTAGTACACACAACACTTGAATCTTTAGTTTCATCTTCAGTCTTCTTAGTAGCCAAGAATAGGATTTCATCCTTATTATCTAAACCACTAGATTCCTCATCCTTTAAAGAGAATGAGTCTTCCTTGGAGCAGAGACTCTTTTTAAACTTATTTGTTCTAGGATATTTGTTTCTCTTTTCAAAATATTTTAAGGTACTTTTAGAAGTAAAATAACCAACCTCTCCACACTTACAACATTTGAAAGGTAGCTTACCTTTGTACTTTCTGGTACCCCTCTTCAACTTCCTTACAAAGTTTGCTTCTTCTTCATCAGTGTCACTACTCTGATTAGCTACTTCATACATCTTCTCACTGTCTTTGAAATTTTCTTCCTTGTTTGGAGCTTCTTGGTCAAACTCTCTCATTTCATAGGCAGTGAGAGCAATATATAATTGATCCATTGAAAAAGTATCTAAATCTATAGCTTCGTCAATAAAAGATACTTTAAGACTATAGGCTTTAGGAAGAGATCTCAGTACCTTTTTAACCACCACTGATTCTTCCAGTTCTTCACAAAATCCTCTTATTGCACTGACCACTTCATCTACCTGGAGCAAATATCCTGCAATCTCTTCATCCTTTGACATTTTTTAGGTTCTCAAATTTTCCTTTGTAGATTTGCAGCTTGGCTATTTTTACTTTAATGTCTTCTTAATAGATGCCACTAAGCTTATCCAAAAAATCCTTTGTTGTCTTGTAGTGCATTAATTTTACAAGTTTAGAGTCTACTAGCCCACTCAAGATGACATTCTTAGCCTTTCCATTGTTCTCATAGGCCCTAACCTTTGTTGGATCAGTTGGAGGAGTTGTAGGAATAGTATAACTATCCTTGACTGATTTCTAAACACCAAACCCTAAAGAGGTTAGATAAATTTCCATCTTGAATTGCTAGAAAGTAAAATTTGTTCCATTGAACCTAGGCACCTTGTGAGACCCTTCTTGTGCCATCCTGAATCTTCCTCAAAATTTTAGAATTATTCTAAGGAACTTGTCTCTGATAACAATTGTTGAACACATCAAAATATTGAGAGAGAGGGTGAATCACTATTCTATCAAATTTCATAATTTTTAGACCAAATAGATACTTTAAACTTTACCACATATAAAAGAACATGAGAGAAGAAGATAATACATAACACAACACGACACCAGATATACATGGAAAACCCCATAGGTGAACAACTGCGATGAGAAAAGCTGCTAGGAGCTACTATCCTAATCCAGCCTCACAATATGAAAAATATTTACAACTTTATCTTAGGGCTACAACCCAAGGAAGCTACAACTCCATGATTATAGTGTTAGGGTCACTCCCAAGGAATCTACAACTCCTTGATCTGAGCACACACTCGGGAATGATTACAAAATGATAGTCCTTCCAATGTTTGAAACTAACATTCAACTCAATCCTTTTTTATGATTGTAATTCTACTTTGCAACCTCTATAAATTGTTGCAAGGTATGCACCCTTGGTCTCCTTTTTTTTTTAGTGTAGAACTTGGGTTGGTGACATGGTTTAACTTCCTCTTATGGATTCATTTTCTAGCGGTTGTATTGGGCATTAACAGGTCAATCTTTTGGTGCAACATCAATCGTTTGTGCAACAATTGGTATCAGAGCCTAGGTCATAGGATTGAACCCCTCACTTGCATTGGGGGGATTGTTGTAAGGTGTGTGACCTTGGTCTCCTTGTGTTGTGCAACACAATGTTTGGGTTCATGACATGGCTTAACTGCCTCCTGTGGATTCATTAACAAGTTGGAAATTGTATCGGGTATTGATAGGTTGATCTTTTGGTGCAATGACAATCGTCTATGTAACACAAATGTCTTCTTAGCTACCTACTAGCTCATTCCTTTCAGTAATTAAGAAATTTTACCTTCGTCTCACTAGCTCCAGCAAGCAATCAAGCACACTTCTTCACTTCCCTTCTATCACAAAGATATGATCAAGATGAAATCAAACAACATCTGCCACAACTACTCTTCCTCCTTTTGTCACTTACACAATTATCTTCATTCCATATTACTACATCACCCTAGATCAAATATGTTTAAAATTTATACATGGTATTAAATTGAATCTTACATTTCATTTTTGTCTATAATAACAAAAATATTACATCTTCAAGTCGACCAAGGATAAAAAAATCAACATGAAATATGTAGAGTGCAAGACCCAAAAAGACTACACTCAACACCAAGAAGATGAACACACCTTGTAGATTCCAAAACATGCTTAACCTAGTCCCAAACTATCTATACGCCTTTGATCTTCTATAAAAAGCATTCACGCGCTTTACAAATACAAGCTAGGTTGGCCATAAACAAGAAACTATGAGACTTACATAGCCTCTCGGCCTTCACGTCCATTGGCAATACACAAAAAGATAAAACATTATCTGCACTTCTCTCTTAAGATGAGTTAGCATGACCCATACAACATAGGTTCAAAAACTCCTTAAGCTCCACCCAATCTTGAATATGTGGTGCATATCATCAACATGCCTTAGTCAGCCTCAATAGAAGCGTATAGATTCATAAAATAACTTGAAACATCTATGCGATACTAGAAACAAGAAATATATTTATGTGCTTCAAACCTTATACACTTTGAGACACTGAAGTGTCTACACAAACTCATAGAATTGAAATTAACAACATTCTTCTGGCCCATGTAGACAAACATTAATGCCAGTCATTGAACAACATAGTCATGTACACTATCACATAACTTTCTCTATAGAAGGATTATTGACTTGAAACTTTGGATATGACAACTTCACATCTCAAAGAAATTAAATTTTGAACTAGATAACCATATCTACAAATGTGGAGATATACAAAGCCAACCTTTGCACCTCTGAGATCATCCAAATAGAATTAACACAAACCTCAGTCTGTCACTCTTAAAAAAACTTTTATGGTAAACCAAAAGACTTGAAACTTGGATCACACATGCCTTGACATAACATGAAGTTTTCCTCCAAACCGCAAGAGTAAACCAACATCAATGGAGAAATGCATAGCATTTCTTAGAGACTCTGGCAACCAAATAGCCAGACTACAACACTCTTTATAGAACTTTTTATGTCAATGACAACCAAACTACAACAACTAGAAACTTATCACCATTTACTTTAGATAAAAAACACCCAAAATAATGACACAATTTAATAAAATATTCCAACTTGAAGATGTGGTCTTATTGTACGATAGTAAGTTCAAGAATCAAAGTAAATTTAAGATGTTATGGTTAGGGCTATATAGAATTGCAAAAGCAATAGAGTTAGGGGTTGTTAAGTTAAAAACATTAAAAGATGAACCATTAAAAGGTTATGTCAATGAAACAATATTAAAAATATATAGTATAAAAGTACTTAAGGAAAATATAATAGGAAAATTGTATTATCTGTATAATAGGAAAAGTGCATTCATCAATGGCATAGTCATAAGAAAAGAGTACAATAAAAATAATGCCACAAAGAAAGGGATAGGTAAATGTAATAAATGAACATAACTCACCATAAATCTATAAAAGATGATGTAGCCAAATTAAATTCACTTGTGAAAATTGATAAGCCTTAGATATTAGTAAAAATAACAAGAATTTATCAAGTAGAAAAGGAGACATCATGGCCACTCCATTTATCATTGATGTGGCATCTAGAACCCATGACCTAAATACAAGAAGTATATATAATTCAAAGCCATGAAGGTGGACACTAACTTTGAATTATCATTCATTCCTTCCAATGTACTTTATGCTAAAGATGTGTGCAATTATATTCACACTTCCCTCACCAAAATTGATCATACAACCTTTGATCCTCTCTATAGAACATTACTAATAATAGAGAATAAAGAATTCCTACCATAATACCATTTTTTTAACTTAAATATTGACATATGGAAGGATTTCCCATATTTCATGGTAGAACACATGGGTAAGAATAATTCTAAGTTGTATCTAGATGATGACTATCTATACCTAAAAAAACCCTACTAGGTTATTGTTGCACCAAAAGATCGACTTGTTAATGCCTAATATAATTGCTAGAGTTAGAGAATCCATGGGAGGCAGTTAAGCCATGTCACAAACCTGAGTGTTGAGTTGCACAACACAAGGATTCTAAGGTCAAACACCTTGCAACAATCCCCCCTAGCACAAGAGAGGGGTTCAAACCTGTGACCCAAGCTCTGATACTAATTGTTGCATAGACGAATGTCGTTGCACAAACAATTTTTGTTGCATCGAAATTTTTTGTTGCACCAAAAGATTGACCTGTTAATGCCTAATACAATCCCTAAAGTTAATGAATCCATAGGAGGTGGTTAAGCCATGTCACGAACCTGAGCGTTGTGCTGCACAACACAAGGAGACTAAGGTCGAACACCTTGAAATAGTTACAAAGGAATTGATACATGTAGTAATGGGGTTACAGAATAAGGTAAACCTACCATCAAAGAAAAAAATCAATAATAAAAAAATCATATCTAGCTCATAAGTGCCATGGCAGATGGAAGACATATTAATGTTTCAAAAATTACAAACCTTGTAGTACAATATGCAACCATGCCAGACATAGCGCATAAGAATTACTACATAAAAAGGGAGGGCTCTAGAATTGACGTTACTATATCCACTATTTATTAGATGATAATCTATGGAAAGGAGATATTTGTGTGAAGTATTGTGAGACAAACTATAGGAGTACATAAACAATGCATAAAGAACACAAACAACTACCCATTTCAGTATGTTCACTTATAATTTATCTAGTATTTTATTTCATGAATAAAAATTACCTAAAATTTTAGGAAAATTATGGATTTAATACACCACTGTGGCCTCCCAAATCAATGCATATGCTAAAAATTTAAAAAATGTACCTCTCACATGATTTTTTGTGTGGTTTCTTTAAATCATTTCAAAAAGAAATATAATAAAGAGATAGGATCTCATCCATAATGGTTAGAAAACATGTATACCAAGTAATATTTTTTTTAGAAAAAGATAATGTATTTATAGAGGCAGTTAAACTAAGGACTTCATGGCTACCTCCTCTTCCATACAAGGTAGAACATGACATTGTATAAAAAAAAATACAAGAATTATAGTCCTCTTGAGAGATCTAAAAGAAAGGTTTGAAACACAAGGAATTCATGGAAAAGAAACAAAAATAAAAGGTTGCAAAAAACTTGAAGAAAAATAAAGAGAAGTATCAAAAAGGCAGGGAGTTCAACCCAACCCACCTCATTGAAAGTGACAATAATCTTTGATTCTTCCACTATAAAATAAGGAGGACTATAATAAATAATTTTTGATAAGATACCTCAAATTAGAATCCCTTGGATTTGAGAGAATAGATTCTCACACACCCAATACATTAAGCACGTAAGAGTTGGAGAATAAATATTTTTCAACTACTACTGCAAGAAGGAGGTTACCAACACACTTTTCCTCACTAAAAAAGAGAGAAAAATGCCCAAACATCCAACAAGGGAATTAATTGAGGTCCTAATACATATGATAAATAAGAAAAAGAAAGGTGAGACATCTCAATAGAAGAAGATCAAGTGGAAAGCTAAGAGGAAATATACTCCAACACAAATAACATAAGATACATAACAAGAGAAAATGCTAATAGAGAAAGAAGAGGTAGGTTCAAAACAACCACCTCCAATTAAATCAAAAGGATCC
This sequence comes from Sequoia sempervirens, assembly GCA_007258455.2. Taxonomy (NCBI): domain Eukaryota; kingdom Viridiplantae; phylum Streptophyta; class Pinopsida; order Cupressales; family Cupressaceae; genus Sequoia; species Sequoia sempervirens. The sequence goes on along the minus strand of VDFB02131554.1, from coordinate 3,893 downwards.
TCGAAGGAGGAAATCACCACAATAATAGAATACATATCAAAGGGAAAACAAGTAGAAGAAGAAAAATAAATAGATGAATTAATAGATGCAAAATCCTCTTAAAAACTATACAAATGTATCCTTTAATAGGGGTATAAAAGAAAGAGGATAATTGAAATAACTATGCTACATTTTATGTCCACTACATCTCAAACTTTGGTTGAGATAATTGGATGTTGCTTGGAAGAAGTGACCAAGATTCCAAGGTAGTAAAGGTAGAAGAAGAAAAAAGGAAGGAAGCTTTAGAAATATTTGAGATAAAATCATCAATAGAAAATAAGAATATGTTAAAACAACTATAACAACAAGAATTAAAGTAAAAAAGTAGAGTGGATACGCTTTGTTCCAAGCAGTTGAATCAATAGAAAGGTTTAAGCTCAATAAAGGCTACCCAACAAGGCCTCACCAGATTGCTATAAGAAGTGAAGAAGGAGGCACTAAAAATATAAGAACAAGACATAATATAAAAGGAGCAATAGTAAGTTGAGGACCAGACACAACAATAGTTAGCAAAATAAAAGCTTCCCTCACCTAAGAACCCTTCACCATCCACTCTTAGATCTCCACCATTTGATTCAATGGAGTAAATAAATTAATTCTTTGCATAACAAAAATAATTTTAGCTTATACCACATCCTCTACATGGTGGTCTCCAATTATAAACTTGACATAGATATCTCTACTACAATGATTTTAATTAGGGTATATGTTTTTTTCTTGATAAGTATTAATTAGGGTATATGTTACAAACAACTAAAAAAGAAGATTTATTAAATCAACAAATAGATATAACAGACAATGTAGATAACTTTTTGAATACTCTATAAGAAACATCGCAATAAATAGTTAGAGATATTTCAATTCCACTAGGACAAAAACCACAATAATTTACTCATGAATTGATACATCAAACACAAAATCAAGAGAAGGGGATAAAGTAGAAATTGCTAAATTCAAAAATAAAAATAAAATATTCACAATTATACTATTCACAATCAATATCAATTAAATACAATAAAATCTTTGGAATTTTTTTATAGAGTCTCAATCTACAACATACCCTTCTTATACAATTCATTAAGTGTTTGCACACCAACATGTATAAAATATCTTTAATTCATATTATAATTGTTATACATTCACAAACCTTGATTCATTCACAAAAAATGTTATACATAGACATACTCTTTGGAATACCAAACCTCCAACAATATAACTAACTTATGAAATCCCAAGAGTCGTGCAACCATATTCTATATAAATATGATATTAGCATACTTCACTTAGCACCAAGTAAGATGCTTCCACATGGATAGGGTCCTTGTAATTTGTTGTCACATATTGTGAAACAATAGTTACATCCATTGCACTATCAATATCAATATGTTTCCTATAACCACCATTACCAACTTCTCACTTGTGATAGCACCCACAAATATAAATTCACTCTAGATTGATTTTGATACTTTGTATCATCTTCTAGGATATTATCCAGTCCTTGTATCATGCTTACATGTTGACCAGTTCTATTGCAAGTGCACCTACATCACCGATCATGCTTCTAGCAAGCACTAAATATCTATGTGATAATGAGTTCTTCTAGATACCTTGCAATGGTTGCCACATCATCTCCATACATAAACAAGTCATGTATGATGTGCTACTATCACTATTACATCATTACCACATATTAATTGGCATAAAATGTTACATTGCAATACTAGAAAATCACTACATTTCATTGAATTCCATCACAATGAATACTATAGATAAACTCTAACCACAAGATTTTTGTCAAATGAATATCTTCTAAATCCTAATAGTTACAATAGACTTCAAATTTGAGTAAACTTATGCATAAAATAGGAAAAACTGAACATTAAGACATTACATATACGATGAAACCAAAAGTGAGTATAAAATTACAAGAAAAAAATACAAGGTATGTACTTTTATCCTATACATATATAACTTACCAATCCAACCAATTCATCTTGATTATATTTCAAATATCCGTAGACAACAACAAACCCCTACATCTAATACATTTTTCTTTTTTTATACAATTTAATCATATAAAGAAGATTAACATCCAAGACAGCATTGAATTTATAGTTAACAATCCATCTATGTCAACATCTCTTTACCCAAACTCAAGTCCAAAACCCAATAAATTATGAGAAATCACCAACAATTATTATTGCTAATTTCTTACATCCTTATTATTACTTGGTCTAATTTTTTAAAGATTTTGAATGCAAACCTATCGAAATCTCTTCAAGTGTGCTTTATATATATTTTTTTAAAATTTAAAAAGGTCATGAACATGATGGTTGATCAATGAGTAGTCCTAGGTTTACTCCTTTATATACATATATTTTAACCATTTCTTGTATCTAACAAGCGATCATTGTTTGTGAAAGTAGTTCGGTGGCGCCTATCATTACCCACCATAAGTATCAATTTTAGTTCCTATGAATTATAGGCTTATTGATTAAATACTCACTTAAAGCAACAGGCAGACAATTCTTTCATAACTTATACGGAATGAGAATATTATCAATGGACACTGCAAAAAGTAGGAATAGTAATAACAAAGCCTCGACAGAAATCTCAATCTAAAGTGATTTAACCATTAAATAATCAAGAAAAAGATTGCTATCGTCACATTATTAAAACAACACAACTCCTTTACAAAAGCATTAAGATTCTATGTTTTTTGGTTTTTAATTGGAAGGAGATGATGAAGCCCATGAATATGAAGTGATTTTCTATGAATTCTTTTTCAAGAAATAGCTCCTGAAGTCCAGACGAAGTCACACATCACTTTCCAAAGTTTCAAGCAATATCTGTTGGGTTAACATGTGTTTATCAGTCACCTAATTATACCCCACAAAACTGTGCAACAATGGTAGTTCCATTCATAATTAGCTGTCCTAAGGAATGGTTCTCTAACATTTTAGACCCCCAACCGTACATGAATATGAATAGACAATTTCATTTATAAATCAAAGATTACCAGCATTATAAGCTTTTGAGTTTTAAACTTACATGGGTGATTAAAAAATCATACCAAGCTGCAGAAAAACATCTATTAATCAAATCCAACCACCCCCTTGTTCACATTCAAATAACCTCTCAGTTCATAAATACTGTCATTGCCAAGTGACTCAGAGACCAATAAGCATTTATAATATAGAAAAGGCTGATGCATATCACAAAATTAATACTATTGGGCATAATAGTAGGGTCAATTAAGAGCATATAATCATAATAGGGTAACATGTAGCCATGTGCATGAACATGAATACACTGATTGTGGGTCTTTTTTTTTCTTTTTCTTTATGCTTAGACCACTGAGGTGGAAGATATATAAATATATTTAGCCTTTACTTTACATTGGAGTAGTGAAATTAGAGGGAGAGCATATCAAAGGAGAAAGCAGGAAGAAAAAATGAAGGGGAAGCTGAGTTTCACAAAGAGGTTCATGTCTCCCATGAGATTGTTGGATCGATGTAAACAAGTTTTGGTGAGAATTTTGTTCTCTTCTTCCACTCACAAAACTGTCACAAATCAGTCCTCCTCCTCCACCACCATAAACTTCTATAATGCATATTATTGCCCGGATTCTCATTATAATGAAGCCATTTCAGACTGCATAGAATTCTTCAAGCAATCTGCATCCACTGATGACAAAATATGTTGCAATGTTTGAGCTTTTCTGCTACAGTAATGGAGTCCCTGTGTTCAGCTCAATACAAATGTAAAGAAATGAGAGTTTTGGTTTCAGTGAGTATCATGCATCCATGTATTGTTTTCTTTCTTAGTGCCTTTCTGATAAAAGATTGGTAGTC
>VDFB02131553.1:0-11726 GCA_007258455.2 Sequoia sempervirens | reverse complement strand
AATTGGTGTTTTGATTTCGGATTTAATTGCTATTTTTCTCATTAGCATTGTTCTTGCAAGGATACATGTGTTTTGTGCTAACCTTTTGCAACATATTCTTGTGAAGTTGATGGAGAAAGCGGGATGAAATATCTAATATTTGCTTGCAGAGCTATCCATTTGCTCAATCTTTTTAAAATAAAAATAAAAAATAAAAAAAATTATCATTGCTGTTTACATTAATCTAAGAACATAGCTTAATTAGGGGGAGTAATATTCGTTGCTTGCTGTTCTTGTCTATTTGTGTTACCCTAAGGGAGTATTAGCTTGTTTCTGCTTTCCCTTTGCACTTCGTGTGAGCCTGGGGAGTAGTTGGAAGTGGTTAGTGCTCTCTTCATAGTGGGACCTGCTTGGGGATTTCATCACCCCAAGGGACGATTCCAACCACGCGTACCGGCGGGGTATATAAAGGGGGGAGAGCGAAAGCTATACCCCAATCCAGTCACGTCGTAATTGGCAGAGCGTCGAAGCTAGGGTGATACCTAGATAGATGTGAAGAGTTGGTCCGAGCCCTTCAGTATCTCGTTGGGGTTCCCGACTCACGCTTGTGACGGGCTGGTGTTCACGGTTGTGCCTCACGTACCGAGAGTATATCGAGGACTCCCTAGATACCTTGTGCATCCTAGATTAAGAACACTTTTGCCATACCCTTAACACTAATCATAGGGTCGTATTTGCTTGAGAGTGTTTTCTTGTGAGAAACCAGTAAACTCTTGACAATTTGGCCTTATCATTATCATTTTAAAGTCCTTGCCATAGCCATTTGCATCAAACCAAGCCTCTGTTCCACTGCAGAAGGGCGGCTACGCCCCTGTTTTGCTGCAGAAGGGCGGCTACGCCCCTGTTTTGCTGCAGAAGTGCGTCTACGCCCTTGTTTTGCTGCAGAAGGGCGGCTACGCCCTTGTTTTGCTGCAAAAGTGCAATTACGCCCTCCTGAACACCCGAAATCCCCCCATTTGGATTCATTCAACTTTTAAACCTTCGTTTCGCCATTCCCAACCATTACCTCATCATCCAAAACCTTCGTTTTGTCACTTTAAACTTTCGAAAACCTCCATTTACCCCTTTTAAACCTCCATCTCATTATTCCAAACTTTTGTTCAACCATCCTAAATCCCCATACATTCTCCACAATTATCCTTAACCCCCCATTCATTCTAATTTTTTCCTAATCCACCAATCATTTCTTACCATTTGCATCTCCAAACACCACCTATAGCCAAACCGTCCTAACCTTGTATTACTAAGTGGTTACCCGAATTGACTATAGCACTTGAAATTGATTATTAGTCTTTAACTTCAAACCCAATCAATTCGCTTCCATCTTGAGGTGAATTCGGTGTTGTAAGTTATCATCCTCGGCCCAATCAATCCATTCCTAGATTAAGGTGGATTCAGTGTCGTAATCATCCTATTAATCAATCAAAGCTCTAGGGTTACTAAGGGTAATCTCACGTGACCAAGCTTAAGGTCTCTCTCTCACACCAATCAAATCCAATCCAATCAAATCAAATCCAATCAAATCCAAATCCAATCCAATCAAATCTAATCCAATACAATCAAATCAAATCCAATCAAATCCAATCAAATCCAACCAAATCCAAATCAAATCCAATCAAATCCCATCAAATCCAATCAAATCCAAATCCAATCCAATCAAATCCAATCGAAATCCAATCCGATCCAATATATCCCAACAAAATCTGATCCAAATCTTATCCCATCATAATCAAATCATTTGACAAAGTCTCTAATCCACTCATCCCATATTTGCATGCCCGTTCAGACCCGTTCACAGGCAAAGAAAATGGCCGACCGTCAAACTCAAAATGCCCAATCCAACAATCCTCAAGATCCCAAGAACACCTCATCAGATCCTAACAAAGGTACCAACATCACTCATGATCCCCATAATGGTACTTCATCGCACTCCAACACTGAGAATCAAAATAACTCGCCACATGGAGAAGAGAGCATGGTTAATCAACCTGAACTCACACTTGAGGAACATTTTAGTAATCCTGCCAATGTGCAAATGACCGACTGTTTACTTGAGAAACATGAGGAAGAAATCTTGGCCCACTTGATTGAGAAGGGGGTTAAACCTCCCTCCAATGTGGACTTATCCAAATATAAGGGCTCCTCATCTAACATACTCCAAGAGTCCCAAAATGCACCCGAAGGTTCATTCTTTTCCAATGTTCCTCCAGTCGAGGGTTGGCATCAACCTGAATTTGGCAATGCTGTCCTTTATCAAGTTAATTATCCCCCACATGCTTCGACCTCAGTTATAGGTGGACCTCAAGTGCCCGATCCCAATAATCCTTTCGCTTATGGCATGCCACAAGATGCCCCACAACCTCCGCCATTAACATTAACCACACCTCCCCCCTCCAACCAACCTCTAGTCAACATTGGGGGCACCTCCTTTGCTACACCGCTTCCGCCTCCCGGGACCACCAACATACCACCTCAACAGGTTCACTAATCTACCATTCCGCCTTAATTACCTCCACAAGGCACACCCCAGCTGAACATTCTGAGCGGAACCCAACAACCCCCTCTACAAAATATGCCTACACAACCTTCACCCTCTCATCCACAACAACTTACACACAATACTTTGGCCTCTTCACAACAACTATCCTACCAATCACAAGGCAATCCATCTCAACCTACTGCCCAAACCATATCTCCCTTTCTTGCGTCCCTTTTGCGTCCAAAGATCCAACCACAACATAATATCCCACCTCAGTCCATACAACACTCGGCACCACAACAACAACCTCCACAACACTACTACTATCACAACCAACAACAACTTCCCCAACAACCGTTTTATGTGACTTCCCAACAATCACAACAATATCCTCAATGCCAACAAGCCAACACACAACGTCCCGTCCAAGCCCCTCAACAACCTACCTCACACTTTTACCCAACAAATCCATATTATGCCCCACAACAACAACCCCCATATCAGCAAAATCCCCCATCTCACCAACAAGCCGTGTCATCATCCAGTAATCCACACCCACATTTCAACAATCTGACACCCTCTCAACAAGATCCCTCATCTTTTCATCATCATTATCCCCCCAACCCACCACCAGCTAGCTCGAATTTGTTGGAAATCAAAGCCGCACTTAAGGACCTTCAAGCAGGGGCTACAAAACAATCATTCAAATTTGAAGATATATGCCCATATCCGTTTGATCCCTCCATCTCGTTGATCCCATTCCCTAAACATTTCGAGATTCCAAAGTTTGAAAAATACAAGGGAGACAAAGACCCTAAGGCTCACTTGCAGGAGTTTTATGCATAGTGTCAAGAAGTCATGTACAGTGATAACTATCTCTTGTGCTTGTTCCCACGAAGCCTAGCAAGCCATGCCCTAGATTGGTTTATGACTCTCGAAAAAGGGTCTATAAAAACTTTTGCAGACTTATCAGAGCAGTTTGTATCCTATTTCTCTTTCAACTTGCGAAAGGATGCAGACACCTTAGATCTCCTGAAAGAGAAACAACGTGATGGAGAGACCTTTACCAGTTACCTCCAACGGTGGCGTGCATTAGCCAGTCGAATGAAAAATCCTTTGAAAGAGAAAGACATGGTCACCCTTTTTGTGGAAAATTCTCATCCTGACATGGCCCACAATTTTAGGCTACACTGTGTCACCACTTTAGCCAAGATAGTGGAAAAGGGACCTATCCTTGAACGTGCCCTTATTGCCAAAGGACACATTAAAATACACAGTCATGGTAAAGAACGGTCATTCAGAGATAAATCATGATTTTGGAACAAAAACAAAAATGTAGTGAATGACGGAGTGACAGACACCAAACATGTCCAAGTGGCCAATGCATCCCAAGGGCAACAGCAGTCTATACCCAATGCCATATCAGTACCCCAGGGGGCACCTCGCCCCCCTCAACAGTCAAACCAAAGAAATCAGGGTAATACCAAACGTCAATACGCCCAATTGGGTGAACCCCTAAGTGTTGTTTTTAACAAATTGTTACAAATCAATTACCCCATCACATATCCTATCACCAAACCATTCGACGAGTCCAAACCTAAACCAGCATGGTTTAAGGAAAATGAGTTTTGTGACTTCCATAAGATCAAGGGACACTCGTTAAATAAATGTCAGGGTTTAAAAAATTATGTCCAAGATCTCATTGATCGAGGAGATATCAAGGTTGACCCCAGTCAACCTTCGTCGTCCAATGCTCAACTGCAAATCTATCAAAATGCCTTCCCAAATCATAGTCAAGGTCCTAGCACCTCCACTAGTCATCCCCAAAACAACAGCACCAATAATGTGAATTACAAGAATGTGCCCTTCAATTATGAAGGCGTTATTCATTACATTGAGCAGGTCGAACCTCGGGTATCCATGATACACGTTAAAGCCAAAAATCCTCAATGTGCTGTGACTACATGACGAGCCCGCATCACCATCCCTGCAGCCTCCACACCCATCCAACCCGCTCCCGCGAACTCTCAGTATAACATCCTTGATCACCTAAGGAAGACCCCCGCTCACATATCCATTTTAGATTTGCTTAAGTCTTCCCCGGTACATCAAGAGATTCTCAATAGAGCCTTGCAGGAGACCCATGTACCAAATGACATCGACCCCACACAATTCCAAGCTTTGGTGGGACACTTGGCTTCGTCTCATCACCTCCACTTCAGCCAAAATGATATGCCAAATATCGATGTCAATCATAACCGCCCACTACATATTGAAGTTATAGTTGCCCGCCATAAAATAAAAAGGGTCTTGGTAGATAATGGCTCTGCCCTCAACTTATGTACTTTGAAATTCATAAAACAGGTAGGGTATACTCAAGCAGACTTAAGAAATTAGATCATTACAATTAAGGCTTATGATAATGCAGAAAGAAATTCAGAAGGGATCATCAATCTTCCTGTCCAAGTGGGACCAGTAGTTCAGTACATCACCTGCCATGTCCTTGATCTGGACTTACCATATAATCTCCTCCTTGGCCGTCCATGGCTCCATGCTATGCAAGCCGTGCCCTCCACCTACCATCAGTGCCTCAAATTCCCAGTTAATGGACAAGAGATCACCATCCATGCCGACCCCCAACCATTCGAATATTGTCGCACTTTAGAGGCGTCATTTCCCCATTTACATTATTGTCCTGGGGTTGAAATGGGGGCATCCCAGTCATCACCTGTTAATCCACCATCCACCGTCATAACCACTCCATCCCCCACTGATCCTACAATCACAAAAGTCCAGATCATCGACAAAGGGTGTGGCGAGTATGAAATGCACACTGCCCTTAATGTAGCAACCATGCCACCATCGCCACATGAGTATGGTCAACCTTCCCATGCTTCCCCAAAGGAAGACAAGATTGTCACCTTCCGGGGCAAAAATATCCCTACCACCACTTTTGTATCCCCAAGTATCAAGACAGATGCTCCAGAAGAAGACATAAGCCAATGGGTTTACCGAGAAGAGCTTCAGCCGGAAACTCCTCTCAAGGAGTACTTCCAAGAAAAGTACCCCTGGCCGAAAAAGTTCGTGGAAAAGCATAACTATCAAGGCAGAGGCCTCGGAAAGCAAGAACAAGGGCGGTTACAACCCATTGATACATCTTTGCTACCAAAAAATGTGGGCATTGGGTATGACAGAAAACAGAAAGGCCCCGCAACACCACCTAATACTTCCAATAGTATCACCATGGACGATGGCTCATTGGCAGACATACCCGAAGAGGAATCCATCATACATGCGTACGATGATGTTGATCACACTGACTTGTCGTCCATGTTTGAATTCCTATCCGTTTGCACCATTAGCCTATCCCTTCGTCACCCTGAACTCATCGATTGGGACTTACATAACACCCCACCTGTCAGTATGTCTGTGGACACGTACATCAACCTTATGGGATTGGGGGAGGATGAACACTCTAGTCACAAAAATAAAAATCAGAAAAATAAAAAGAGGTCATCTAGTGAAAACCTCCCTGAGGCACTTCCTAACCTAGAAAAAGTAAAAATAAAGGATGCATCTGATGGTGAAAACCTCGAAGAGGCGCCAGAAGATGGAGATGTTCATCTTCCCCTTATGGGAACTCAGCTATCTGCCAGATCATCTATCCTGATTGAAAAAATGCAAGAAGTTAATTTGGGAACTGCTGAAAGTCTGAAGATCACCTATGTAGCCAAGTCACTCTCCGAACAAGAGTATCCGATCTTTGTACAGCTACTCTGAGAAGGAATCATCAATTTTGCCTAGTCATACTCAGACATGCCAGGCTTAGACCCTGCTTTAGTGGTCCACCACTTAGACATTCGCCCAGATGCCAAACCCGTCAAGCAAAAACTTCGTAAAATGCATCCGCAAGTTGCATTATTAGTAAAGAAAGAGTTGGAGAAGTTACTGGATGCGGGTTTTATCAGACCTATTGACTACTCTGAATGGATCTCCAACATAGTGCCGGTTGCTAAACTAAACGGTGACATTCGGGTCTGCACAGATTTTAGGGATCTCAACAAAGCCTGCCCAAAAGATGATTTCCCTCTTCCTAATATTGACATGTTGGTTGACTTAACAGCAGGACATGAGATGTTGTCCCTCATGGATGGCTTCTCCAGTTACAACCAGATCTGAATTGCACCTGAAGACCAACACAAAACCACCTTCACAACTCCTTGGGGCACCTTCTGTTACAATGTTATGCCCTTCGGTCTTAAGAATGCGGGGGCAACGTATCAAAGAGCTATGACGGTTATCTTCCATGACCTCATCCATATCATCATGGAAGACTATGTTGATGACCTATTAGGGAAATCCAGAACGCGAGCAGAGCATCCCACCATTCTAAAAAAGATATTTAAGCGATTAGAGCACTACAAGTTGCGATTGAATCCAAAAAAGTGTGTCTTTGGGGTCACGTCAGGGAAACTGCTGGGTTTCATAGTCTCTCGCAGAGGTATTGAAGTTGATCCTGCCAAAGTAAAGGCTATTCTGGACATGCCGCCTCCACGCAATCTAAAGCAATTAAGGAGCCTCCAGGGAAAGATGCAGTCTATCCGTCGATTCATAGCCCAGCTCGCAGATAAATGTCAGCCGTTTACCCATCTTCTGAAGAAAGATTCCACCTTTCGATGGACCCTACAGTGTCAAATGGGTTTTGACAAAATCAAGGAATATTTAGCTCATCCACCAATTCTGATGCCGCCTATTCCAGGAAAACCCATTCTACTTTATATCTCTGCTACCTCAGTCGCACTGGGGGCATTATTGGCGCAGCACGATGAGTCACTCAAAGAAAGGGCAGTCTACTACATTAGTAGAACACTAGTTGGCTATGAGTTAAATTACTCTCCTATGGAAAAAGCGTGCCTTGCACTAGTATTTAGTACACAGAAACTCTGCCATTACATGCTCAGTCACCCAGTCAAATTAATTGCTAAAATTGATCCTTTGAAATATCTCTTATCTAGAACCACTTTGACCGGCCGCATGGCCAAATGGGTCATGCTACTAAGCGAATTTGACATCGAGTATGTAGAGCGCAAAGCTATTAAAGGATAGGTTATTGCTGATCAATTGGCTGAAGCACCACTAGTAGATGCCTACCCAATAGACACTGAATTCCCGGATGAAGGAATCTACACAGTAACAGAAGCACCAACTTGGACGTTATACTTTGATGGCTCATACACTCACAGTGGATCTGGGGCAGGAATTCTATTAGTCACCCCTCAAGGTGACTACATCCCAAAATCATTTAGGATAGCGTTTCCCTGCACCAACAATATGGCAGAATATGAAGCCCTCCTCACCGGCCTTAGAATTGCAAAACAGTGGCACATTACACATTTGAGAGTCTTTGGGGATTCCTTGTTGGTTATCAGACAAGTTAATGATGAGTTCCTCACAAAGGATGACAAACTGCTTCCCTACAAACGCATGGTAGATGATTTCAAGAAATATTTCACCTCCATACAGTTTGACCAAATCCCTCGGGTGCAGAATAAAGCAGCAGATGCCATGGCCACTATCGGTTCTCTGATTGACATGCCCAAGGATCTGGACAGAGGAGCTCTCAATTTAACAACCTAATCCTCTAGATACATGTCCCCCGGAGACCGACATGGTGTATGAGCATCATAGGTCCCGCCTCCCCGGGTGGTACCAAGACATATGTTTACCTCCATGATGTCTATACCCCTGTGAGCTTACACGCAAACTAACATAAACTTTCATCCATCAGTTTCGGTCTCCCGGCTACATCATCATTGGTATATTAATTTTTATCGACGCGGTATATGGAATCCTCCCAAGATGTCCTGAATGACTGACCCGTATCAAAATACAATCTGAAGTACATGGTGGTATTTGTGGGGCTCCACTCAATGAGATGGCTCTGGCCAAAAGAATCTTACGGGCTGGATACTATTGGCCTACATTGGAACACGATGCTTGCGAATTTGTGAAGAAATGCCTCCCTTGCCAACAGCATGCGGATTTGATCCACGCTCCAGCGCAAGATCTTCAGCCTCCCCTAGCACCCTGGCCGTTTTCTCAATGGGGTTTCAATTTTGATTTCTCATAAGATTCACTCCACTCATCATCCCACTCGGCCATACATCTATCATCACCGCGAATCAGTATTTCACCAAATGGGTGAAGCAATGCCACTCTACAAATCACCTAAGACTCAAAGTTTCTAAATCTTATCCTCTACCATATTCTCTGTAGATATGGTATCCCATCCACCATCATTTCTGATAACAGAAAGCCGTTTAAAAATCAAGCCATGAAACATCTATGTGATACCTTCCATATTCAACATCGTTGGTCTACGCCTTATTATCCCCAGGGTAATGGTCAGGCAGAAGTGACCAACAAAACCCTCATCTGCATTCTCAAAAAGGTGGTCAATAACACTGGACGAGATTGGCACCTTCACATACATCCCACCCTTTGGGCATACCGCACATCCATCCGTACCCCAATAGGGGCCACCCCATACTCTTTAGTATATGGAGCTGAAGCCGTCTTGCCAATCGAAGTTGAGCTCCCCTCATTGAGAATTTCTTTGAAGAACCTCATCAGCGAAGAAGATGCTCGCGTCGCTCAGCTTGCACAGCTAGAGTTACTGGATGAACGCAGAATACGGGCCTATGATCACCTACAAGTATACCAGAATCATCTCAAACATCATTACAGTAAAAAGGTCCACCTCAGGCAATTCCAGGTTGGTGAACTTGTGCTCAAGGAAAATCACCGCACTCAGCAAGATCGTGACAAGAAAGGCAAATTTGAGGCAAACTGGTTAGGGTCGTATATCATAACTGCCAAATATGGATCTGGAGCTTACAGGTTGACTACCCTAGAAGGGGATCCCCTTGACGAACCTGTCAATATTCTCCATCTAAAAAGGTTCTACACTTAAAGTCCGCTTGGTCTACCCTATCAAAAAACCGAAAAACTCAAAAAAAAAAAAATCCAAAAATAGTAAAGAGAAATAAATTCGTCCTATGGTGAAAACCACCTCTTGGTGGCGCCTTGGATAAGTATGGATGATGAAAACCTAGTAACAGGCATCACCCATAGAGGGCTTAATCATTATCTACCTGGCATCCTAGTTACTTTATGTTGTCATCCGCACTTTCATCCCCACCCACATCAGCCTAGGCCGCTTGGTATTTGTTGATTAAGCATTGGACGACTCACCTTACCTATCCCTCATCCTGAGCTTCCTTATATCCCACTTTGAGCTTATGTCTTTCGTCTGTCGGTCCGTGTTGTCATATAGGATCATTCATTGTGTCGGTCTCCATCTAGATCTCATCCTCTTGTTCCACTTCCATCTTCTTGTCGAACTACGTTGCCCTTGCGCTTTTACGTAGGCAAGGCTGATCGTGCAATCTGCCCCCGGGGCACTCTCGGATCAACTTTGTTTTGGTCCTCCATCCTCTCGTCTCCACTAGTCCCTTCTCGCTTTTGTCCATGGTCCTTTTACCGAACTACGTTGCCCCTGCGCTTTCACATAGGCAAGGTTGGTCATTTGATCCTCCCCCAGGGCATTTGTCGGTCGCGTTTTGTGTCTATCATCGGTCACCATTGTCCTCTTTCCGCTTTATCCATGGCCTTTTTCTATGAACTACGAGGGCTCTGCGCTTTCATGTAGGCAAGGCTAATCTCTGATCGGCCCCCGAGCCCCTAGGTCGTTAGGTTGTGTCTTGTCTCCCTTCTGGTTGTCATCAAGTTATGCCTTTATCTAGTTGGTTCTTAACAAACAAAACCCACTTGTACCGATGAACCTAATCACTTTCAAATATCCTTTATCATACCGATCTTTTTGCTTAGCATCCATCATAGGTCTTAACAGGATACATCCTTCCTAACAGACCTCATCGATTCCATCTATCCCTTGGATCCTATGGCAATGGACATTTGAAATTGATTGTGATCTTTTTGATGCTTTTGGTTTTTGTTTATCACTTGAGCTCCCTATCGTCACTTGTCAAGACCGCCATGATCCATCATATTATGGCGTGTTTTGATTGGTCCACATAGGGGCATATCTTGATCTTTTGTTTGATGATGTCTTCTTGGTTGTCCCACATAGTACCCACCAAGATCCTCATGATCTTGTGTTATGTTGGGGCATCCTTTTGTGTTTGTGGTTATCCCAGTACTGGACCCGAACAAGGTCCTCGCGACTTTGGGGTATCGGGATAGCCTTCTTGTCTGATATGTTTGTCTCATGCATTGGACACTAATCTACCTCGGTCCTCCATACCTTGGTGAATCGTGTCTTATGCTATAACAAAAACCAGTGCTCCAAAGATGGCAAAATTGAGTTAGGATTGCATTTTCATAATCATTGCATTAATACTCGCCCTATGGTTTTGGTTGTGCAAATACCTTCCCCCATTCTCCTTCATTCTTCTCAGGATACTGATACCTTTTGACAGATGCCAAATCACATCCATCACCACGTACCCACCTCCCGTCATCACATCAGTTCTTATTGGCACTCATGACCGTGTGTTATTTCCTCTAAAAATACAAAAATACTATGCCATATCCCCATCGTCGCTTGCATTACATCTTAGGTCCATCACCACCTGCATACATACTTCACCACCTGCATCATCACATGTTAGGTCCATATGTACATCGCCACTTGCATCACAAAGTGTTAGACGCATAATACATCACATCCTGCATACATAAAATATTCATACAACATCCATCATACACACATACATGATAATTAAGTCAATTAGGCATCTATATATATACATCATCTTAGATCCCATAGGTACACATACAACATCACCATTCACATCCATACAAATATTCATATTACATAAGTGAATAAATTCAATCATCTACATATACATCTCAATAAACCAGTGCATACGCATAAGTAAAATTATCCATAAACACATATATCCACTCATCCACATGAACATCTCATCTCGTATCATAAATAAATCAACACATGAACATAAATCATGCATTCATCCACATAAACCAAGAAATACCATATACACATGCATATAATCATCCATCATAAACAGAAACATACTACATGGTGTCAATACGAACTGTCTCATATCAAAATAATATAACATGTGTCCCATATCCATCATACATAAATCCCTCATATGACAAA
>VDFB02131552.1:0-22713 GCA_007258455.2 Sequoia sempervirens | reverse complement strand
TTCGACGCTGCTTCTTACTAATTTCGTCACACTTTCGATGAACTTTTGGTGTTCTTTCGACGCTACTACTCTACTATTTCATCGCTATTTCGATGAACGTTCCATGTTGTTTCCACGCTACTGCTTGCCCATTTCATCGAACCGACGACGAACTTCTGGTATAATTCGTCGGTGGATAAACAAAGGTTTCATCGATATTCTGACAAAATCCCGAGGTATTTCACGATGCTTCCAACCGACGATTCTTCGCCGTTATTTCGACGTTTAATTTGTCGTCGGCATTGCGACGAAAAAATAGCAACGGAAAGATTTTCGCCATTGTGTCGATCTTCCGACAGAGATTTGTCAAACGACCGACGAACGCCTGTCGGAAAATGGTGTCAAATCCAGTAGTGCAACCACGTGTCCCATTTTGGGCCCAAAAGGAAAGCCATATGGAAAAAGCCACACAACCACTATGACGTGCATTGTGCATCTTCTTGTGGGAGTAACTATAACCTTCAGAGCGAGGTGCCATCAAAATGTGCAACAAAAAGCAAGAGCCAAAAAGGGAGAACTATAGGGGTTGGAACCAAAAGAGAAAAATAATTAGAGAAAAATTTCTCCACAAAGGCTAAACTCTAACATTATTTATTACCCTTCTAGGAATGTTAGGGCTCAATATTCAACTACTAAGGAAATTTACTAACAAGTGTTGCAAACTCTAAGAAATACTTATAAGAATCCTCAAGCTTTTGGTAGAAAATTAAGGACCATTTTTGTTGATTATCTATTTCCATCCTCTACGAATCATCCACCTAGAAACCCTAATACTCTTGAACATAGTTCACCCTTGCTCTCATTTATAATCACAATGTGTCTTAAGAGTTGTTCATTTGATGCTCAAATAGATGCCAAACAAAATGGCTCAACCCACTTTTACAAATTAGATTGTTATACAACCACCAAATCTCATGATCAATCTCATAGTACATAATAATCCTTTAATTAATTAGAAACCAAATATCTAAGGACCTATAGTGTCCACTTAATGAGGAGGCACACCATTGGCTAACAATATAATTTAGGTCCAAGTATAGACGTGGTGATCTAGGACTTCCTAAAGAATACATACAAACCTTCAAGGATGATTTATTATTGTGGCAAGTTCAACATGAGGATTAGTCTATAAATTGTTTCCCTTAACATTGTATGAGATAAAAAATAATTGGTATGCATGTTTACATTGTACCCTAATTAATTTTTAGAATCAATTAGAAATTAAGTTCATTGATCACTGTCAAACTCATGTTGCTCCAAGTGTTATATATTAGCAATTTGTTATCTCAAAAGAGAACAATTCAAGCCAATTAGATCTTTTAAAATGAATTTTCATAAAACTGTATGACCAAAGTACTACACCCTACAAACTTCCTACAAATGTTACTATTCAAATGTATTTAAATGACGTATATCACATTGCTGTAATGTTGTAAGTTTTGAGGTGCTCATGGGATGTTGGTTGATTCTTATACTACTATTGAGATTATTGACTATCAACTAGTGCCTTGAGCCTTTGGCATAGGTCATCCCTATTTCATGAATCAAAATGGCTATAATTAGATACAATAATCAACCATACTTAAATCAAAATATTCCCTTGATGAACCTTGTTCTGCCTACTAATAATCCACGTCTTTAGATTGAATAGTGAAATGGTCATAATTAGTCACAAATGCCTTTGGGTATCAAAATAATGTTGCTTGAAATAATGAAAAATTTTAACACAACTTATCAAAATCAAGTATGTGCAAACTAATTCAATATGCATCCATTGTATTTTTAAACTCATGACCTAATCAAACCAATTAGTCTTCACATAACTAGCAATCAGCTTCATCTTTTCTTAAATTCATCTCTCTACAACTTGTAATATAAATTACATTTCTAATGTTTTTCATTCAAACAATAACACTTACATCCCAAATCTTGAAAATATGCAATAATGGTCCAAAAACTAAGTAATGACCTCATAAAATTGTAAATAAAAATAAACTCAAATATTTAAGACTCTTGTCTAATTCAAATAGGTTTTTTTTCCTTTCAACAACCCAACAAACCATAGAATAACACATTGGTTCCAAATTATAAATTTAACCTTAGCAAAAACACTAAAAAACATTAATCTTATTGAAATTGACCTATAAAATTAGTGGCATATTCATGCCATGACCCAACGTGGGGAAGGGGACTCACAAATCTATCATAATACTATAATATGAAAGAAGAAATGGAAATCATGGATCTTATCATGAAAAATAAAAACCAACTTTTATGCTACTAAATATCCCCTTCAGGGGTTGGGGCCCTAGCTCGGTTGGCTAAATCTTTCCTGTTGCAGGAGGTTGGTCACGAGGTCTAGTCTCCCCCACCCCCTGGTACTGGAGGGTGTGTTGTGCCAGTGTCGCCAGTCACATTAAAAAGTTTACCAAGTGCACTGCAGTTTATAGGGGGTCATGCTACCCAATTCCTGCAGTCTAATAAATTACACTCCACTTGACCAAAATTCAACTACTAATCAAGTACCACCAAAGAGACCCATGGTCACATTTAAATTTGATGGCCCTAGAAAATCTAGTAAATTTTCTAATAATATAGTGGCTAATTTGAAAAAGAATACCACTAACATTTCTCTATTTTAGTTGGCTCAACCCATAGATCAAAAGGATGTGTTAATTTTTATCTAGTAAGAGAAGCAAGGACACAAAAGATAGCACATGCTAACATTCACCTATATAAAAAGAAAATTAAAACTCTTCCCTTCTTATGAATAGTTCTTATTTTTATTAGAGTATGGTTAGACCAATGAAACTTAGTTGAATCTAATTCAGGTGTTTATATTCTAGAGCTGCACAATACGAAAATGAAAGCTAGCCAATTAAAATGTCTCTATCTTTTGATTATCAAATATGGACCTTGTGCTTCAATGTTTTTTAAGTTAAAAAGGGGAAACAAACCTAGGATTAAATTAATACATTTAAAAGGGAAAAGTTACCTACCCATATATAGGTTGTAGTTTCCTTGCAACAACAATGCCAAGGCGACTATATATGAGTCATTTATATTAGGATTATCATTATATTTTAAAAATAGATAGAATAATAAATCTTTGGAGATTAAATCTTTTTTTTTTTTTTTTATCAGTAATAAGATTTATTTTATTGAAAATTGAAAAGTCTAAATACAGAGATAATTCCAATATAATTCCAAAGACATACTCCTCCAGACCCCAACAAGATCCTTTAAAAAGAACCAAAGAGCTACCCTCAAATCTAGTATTTAACCAAACCACATAAAAGTAAGGGTAACCTTGCAGCCAACTTCTAAGATAACAATTCAAACCCCTTAGATCTTTCAACAGGTCAACAATTAGAAGCTTGCTTTAGCTTTCCTTTGTTTTGGGATTGCAGGACCATAGCAAACGCTTTCTTTTTCTCCTTCATTGATTTCTTCCCCATGACAGTTTGCCACCCGTCCTCGACCCTTGCAGCCTCCTTTTTCCAAACCAAAGAAGAAGTCTGTGGACTCCTCCAAGCACCCCCCCCAATATTATCTTGCTGATGCTGGTCATTAGCCTTCCGATTTCCAGCATCCTTTGAATGAGGCTTCACACCACTCTTCTTTTCCCTAGCTTTTGGTGTTGTTGCCCCAGATTTGAAGTTAACATCCTTGATTGCCCCAATCTCTTCTTGAGTTAGAACTGATTGAGCCCGCTGTTGTTCCGTACTCTGAACCTCCTGTAACAACAGCTTCTCTAGTTGGTTTGGCTCCTCTGGAGCCCGAAACTCCTCCTCCAAGCCTCTCACCTGAGATATCTCTTGAGTCTCCTCCTGTTTCTCCACAATGTAGTGCTAGGTAGATGCCTCTTTCCACCAAGAGGTAGCTTTGTGAGATCTAATTTTGACACATTCAACTGCCAAGTGCCCTGTTTGATGGAAAATTTTACACCTAAAGGGCACCCCTTCATAGTCCAAGGGCTGAACCCAAACTCCCTTTGAAGATTTTAACCAAATCTCTTTCGGAGGTACCTTGGATACCTTCATTTCTACCAAAATCCTAGCATAAGTCGAATGCAACAGGTTTGAGGAATTTTCATCCACCATTACAAATTTTCCTAAAGAGTTCCCTATAGCCTCCAGACAAGCATCAAACTAGAACTGTAGGGGGAAATTAGGAAGTCTCACCCACAAGGGAATGCTTTCAAAAATTTATGTGGTTGGGTTAAAAGCTAGATGCCATGGCTTTAACAGCAAAACATGTTTCTCCTCCCAATCCCAGTGATAATCACAAAGGATCTTATTTCTATCTTTCTTTTTTTCAAAAACAACGTAAAGGCTTGCAGCATTTGGGATGGGCCGGAAGACGCGCGTGAGCGCCGGGGTGCAGGATCGCGTGGAGATCTTGGGACATGGGCAGGAGGCAGGGTTCTGGGCCAACCCAAAAAAAACCTCTTCATTGAAAGACACTTCATTCTCCAAATCTCCATTTAGTTCTAAAGTGATTGACTCAGAAGAAACAGAGGAAACAGTGTCCCCTCCATTCCCCCCAACGAGTCTTCCTTTTGTGTTTTTGGCAACCTTGCCATGCCCCTCTTTGATTTCTTCAATCCCCTGCCTTTTGCAATCCTGAGAAGCTCTAACTTCACCAGGCTCAGTGCCTCCTTGCTGCAACTGGAGCTTGCCTCCATCTTTAATAGTGGACGCACCACCACAGTGTACATGCAGTTGCTTTGGTGGACCCTTCTGATCATCCCGTCCGTTACTGAGACCACTTCCCTTTGGAATAGAAACCCTAACCTCACCCTGCGCGAACTCCCGACGGTTCCCCTGAAGTGTAGACACCTTAATGCATCCTCCATTGAGCTAGAAACCCTGAGCGTTCCCCTGCGAATCCTTCCCCACGATCAAACCTAGAGCAGCCCTCTTCTTCGCCGCAGTAGCTAGGTTATTGTTAGCATCCATGAATCCCAGCGGGCCTGAACTAAGACTTCCTTTGGAGATTAAATCTTAGGAATTAACTATATTAGAGATTAATATCAATGTAACAACAAACTAGAACCTTACAAGAAAAAGAGTGTTTTAAATTCATGGATTGATAGAGTGTTTTAATGAATTCAAAGTCTACTCTATTTCAAGAGAAAAGGACAATTTTTTAGATGCATTAGTTGTTTCCACTAGCAATTTGAAGCCTCTTAAAAGGGGATTAATAAAACATTTTTGGTTGTGCTAGTCACAAGTTTCCAAATTTTTAATGACATAAAATTTTATATTTGATGAACAACTAAGAGGTCTTCAAAGCACAAAGTATTGATGAAGATGAGCTTTTGGAAGTTAAAATGATTGAATTAAATATGGTGGTGGATTACTATTTTTGAGCACTAATTCTAAGTGGTATGATTTCACTTAAAAATATATTCAATTTAAATCTACCTAGAAATAACGATCATTATACTATAAATGAAGACAAGCATATCGAACTATATTTAATTTGAGTGTCACTTAACAAGTCAATAATATTAATTTGGGCCTAGATTTTGACAACGAGGAGATCAATGATATATTTTTGCATTAAGGGACTTCATAGATGCATTTGCATGAGAGTATACTATGCTAAAAGTGTTTAATCATATCATTTTCTCCCATACGATCCCTTTGAAATTAGATGCCAAGCACTTTAGAAAAAATGAGAGACTTGTCAATCTCATTTTAGAGCCTCATACATAGAGAAGACATGAAACTATTGTCAACTAGAATAATTTTCCCAATCTACCTCTCCATGTGGGTATCCAATTTAGTTCTTGGTATAGTCAATACTGGGTTGTCTTATCAAATTTTCCAATCAAGAAGCTCTTTAATCACCACTTCACAAATTCATGTAAATTGAGGGAGAAAAATTCACATAAAGAATACTTCATTTACAAAAATATATCTTGCACATTTGACTATTAAGCATTGGGAGATTAAATATCACAATAATTTATCAAACGTGCATGAAAAATTAATATATAAGTCTACATACATATCTGTATTCTGAGTATGTGCAGGATCATCATGGAAAAAACAGACCCTTGATCTAATGTCAATTATGTAGAAAATTGAATGTAGTTTCTAAACTACTAGGTTTGTTTAAAGAGAAAAAAAACCTATTTGGTGAAAATTTGAAATTTCAATGCAGTAGTACTTAAATTTTAGGGAAAAAATAAGTAGGTGTATGTCTGACCACCCTAACCACAATAAAATGATAATATTCTTTTATAAGATTTTATATATAAGTAGAAGAATCATGTCACCATGTGATGCATATTTTTTTGTATTTTTTTTCCAAGTAAATAATTAATTATGAATTTCTTATTACAACTTTTAAAAAATATAAAAACTCGTATGTTTAACCACCTTAACTTGGTCAAAACTTCAAGAAATTCACTTTTTCTTTTTTTAATCCTTAGTATGCAAAGCATAGAATGTGACGCATGTTTGGGATTCAAAAAATGTGATACCGTTTGAAAGCTATAGATATTTTTCAATTAGCCTATCAATCAGGACTTTAGTCGTAATTCAAAATAAAGCATAATTTATATTGGTGGAAAGCTAAGAATCTCCTTTAAAAACCCTTTTTGTTTCATAAATTTTGGGTTAAAAAAAGTCATCAACCACATACCCACCATATTGCCACTTTTTGGCCCATCACGATCCTGCACATACCCTTCTACACATTTACTGATTTGCAAACCCTATTCTAGAAATTTTGAACTCTTTATTTTTTGTTCTCTTTCTTCCATTTTTTATAATTTGTAGTAGCTTTTATGTATTCCCTTTTCTATCACTTTTATCCTCTCCTTTCACATCCTTTCTACATCTATCTCCAAGAATCCCTATCATCTCTCTTTTTCCTCTATAATTTTTCTTAAATCTATATTTTATTTTCTAAATATATTTTTTCTTTTCCTCATAGCTCCTTTCCTATTTTTCCTCCATCAAAAGGTTTATAAACCCTCTAGTTTTATGTTGCATGATAGTAGCAACCTCATGACCTCTCTAACATTCCAATGGCCTAGAAAATTCCTCTCCCTTTTTCTCTCATAGCCTGCTAGAGATGAAAGTTGTAGCCACCAAAAATGGTTGTCATGATCTTTGGGAAATGAAAATATCATGACCAAGAATAGGAAACAAAGCATCATAAAAATATGCATTCTGATTCACTATCCAAGTTTTAAAATCTACTCAAAGTCCTTGAATTTGATTAGTTTCCTTTGGTAACATTCCATTAATATACGTTTTATTAGAAAAAAGATAAAAAATTGTTTAATTTCATCCCCACTCCAAAGTATATAATCTTAGATAAATTTTCAAACTTGGCATGATAAATTTAATCAATACTTAAACTAACAAATAAAACAAATAGTCCTTCGTGCCTTATGCAAATCAACACTTACAAGTCCCTAGAGCTACAAGCACATAACTCACCTTTTTCCAGGGAAAACCTTAGTGGCGAATCTTCACCAATTGGCGAATTCTAGAAATCGGCCAAGTCGAAATTGGCAAATAATTGCACCTAACAGGTTGTCCAAATTGCCTGGATTTTACAAATTATCTGTCCAATGCATGTCCATTCGCCAACGATTTATTTTATGAGGCATATTTAGCAACACATTTTTCATAACAAACTATGCGTTTCAAATGGACCGACTAATATTTTCACCTAGAATCCCGGAAGCATGTAATAAAACACCTACATATTCGCCAATACTATTAAAACAACATTGTATCAGGACCCATTTTGCCAATTAAAATTTACAAATAGTTGCTTGTGAAGACTCATTTCACCAATTCAAATTTATAAATAGTTGCTTAAGAGGACCTATTTCGCCAATAACATTAAAAAATAATTACATTTGAGGACATATTTTGCCTTGAAAATTACAACGTATCATTGTATAAGCACACATGATTTGCCAAATTTTTAATATACCATTTAAAAATCCTGCAGAATTTTCCAAATATGGATTGATATAAATACAAACAAAATTGTCATTTATTCTTACACATTTTGTTCAGTTCTAAGGTTCTACTTCTCAATTTTGAAGTCAGCAAAAGCCGAAAACATAGACTTAAAGGTGAGTGATCATTTCTTCATAGTGTTATTAGTTATAATAATAAGATTTCTTTATCTCTTTTCCATTCTTGCTTCAGTCTTAAAGATGATATTGAGTAGGGAATGGGATCTATATTCTTTGTCCTTATTAAACAAGAAGACATTTTTTTCCATCTTTTATTCGAAGTGAGAGATCAATATGTTGAGCATCAAGGGTAAGGCTCCTCAAGGTAGTGAAGAGACTAGGAGGCCATCAAAACACCCAAAACGTAGAGGTACCATACAGTCTTACTTTGGAATTGGAAAAGCTTTTGATCCATCAGATCAAGATGGAGCTACATCATCAACTCTTCCACAAAATATTAATGAAGAAGGCATTCACAATACCTCACCGCCATCGGAAGATCAAGTTGAGCTTTTCATTGAGTTAAATCAAAATGTATCAAATGAGGATGGCAATCCATAGAAGATGTTCCAAGGGATACCCTGGTTAGGAAGAATGAGATAATTGACTTGGATGAGGATGATGTTGGTAGCAAAAAAAAAAAAGCAAATAAAAAATGGGGCGCGAGTGGGAAATTACAAGGAATTTTCAACTTGGTTGGTTGTCAAAGTACCCATTCATTGTACTAGTGGGGAAAGCAAATGATATTGAAAGTGAAAAATTGGCCAAATGTATGATTTGTAGTTGGAAACGTGGAAGAGACAAGACATTGTAACTAAAGCTTGACACTATAGAAAAGCATATCGGTAAAGTTTATGAGAAACAAATCATAGACAAAAATGAACAATCAGTCGTATGATAGAGATCAATGGAAAAATGTCTTCATGTTAGGAATGCCACGGATTATGAAGAGCATGACCAAAGAATTTTGAAGCTTGCTACATGTAAAGGTACACTTGAGGCTCAATTTGGAAAAGCAATGGAAGCAACAAATCTGTCAAAAACTATTAAGATGAGTTTTGTTTTTCATATTTTGTCCAGAGGGCATCCTATGACAGACTACCCAAAATATTCTAGTTTATTATCTTATTTGGGTGTTCCTCACTATCCCTTCTCACATTAGTCAGTAAACGCTAGATGGGAATGGGAAAACTATCTTGTTGCAGTGGAAAAGGAAGATTTAAAGGAGAAAGTAAAAGAGTCAAATTTCATTGCATTATCTTTAGATGAAGTTACTGTGGTAGACAATACTTTTTGGGTTTGTATGCATTTGTATACTGTAGAACGACATGTTCGCCAAGGTCATCTTCTCTATGTTCATAAAATGAAGGAAAGTTCAATATCTCAAAATCTATTTGAATTAGTCAAGAAATCTTTGAACGAAATTGTAGGTATGGATGTGTTGACAATTTCCAAAAAGTTGGTGTGTGTAGGAGTTGATGGAGCTGCAGTGATGCAAGGTCAAAGGAGTGGTGTTTGCACAAAGTTACAAACTACTTGTGCACCATACATGCTTGGAATTCATTGCATGGCCCATATAATGAATTTAGCATTCAAAATTGTAAACAAGTTTCCTATAGTATCAAAATTTGAAAATTTAGTCCGCAAGATCCATGCATACTTCTGCCGAAGTCCCAAACATTTTGTAGAATTTCAAAATGTTGTTGAGGGAATAACACCAGGAAACAAGCTTCTCAAGGATGTCGATACTAGATGGATCTCCCTACATGGACCAATGCAATGAGTTCTTTTAGAATATCAATCCTTGATTGGAGTGATGTACGAGCATCGCAACACAAAAGAAAAATCTCTTGACCTCTTACATAGGTTAAGCGATATAGAGACACTCTTGACTTTAGCTAGTCTTCTCCCCATGCTGGATGTGATGAACAATCTTGTGAAGAAATCCCAAGATAGAACTATGTATATTTATGAATATGTTGGCAAGAGACACTGTGAATGCTTTCTAGTGTTGTCATTGATGGAAACCCTAGTTAGTGACAAATCTACATGACATCATTTGCTCCCATTGACAGTCAGATTGAAGTCAGTCAGGAAGAACAAAGCATTTGGCAGATTGGTGTTCAATGATTCACGTACATATTTCTAGTTGTTACTTTGAGTTATGGATCTCACGAGAAGTTCATTAGTATATTTCTTGTGTTATCTGAAATTCTTAGTACCTAGTACCAAGTCATGTGCAAGTTTGGAGATCCGGTTGATACTTCTCTGTTTTTTAGTATTTTGTAGCCGACTCAGTTGATGTAATTTGTTGCAGATATTCAGGGAATTTTTATTCGAATATTTTTGTGTTTGCTCATTATACTTTGGGTCCAAGCTAAGTTGTGGATGATCGTTGTGGATGCACATTGGATAACTCTTAAGATTTGAGCCGACAAGTTGCTAATATTTTCAAGTTTTATTTGACCCAACATGTTGCAATTAAATTTTTAGTTGTGGATATATATGTATGATCTATTATATCATTTTGATATATGTATGTGGTGTGTCGATGTGTATTGTGAATACCGGAAGAGTGTTAGAGCGATTTTATGCACAGTTTCACTTGCGCATAAAGATTTTGTGAAGCAAGTTAGAACAGAGTAGAGCAGAAGTTCAGTATTAGTCAGAAGGATAGAAGATTGACATCTGAGACTAACCGGAACTATAATCAAGCATTTTTAGATGCTATTCTTTTAGTTCATTCTCTTGGATCTAATCCAAATGTCTGTAAGACAGTATGCCTTCCTATTTTGAGCAGTGAGCTTTAGGTAATGTGCCTGAATGCAAATGCATTCCCATATTGTAAACTTCTTTTGAGTATACTCATATTATATTGTGGATTGACCATCCATCATGGTTTTTCCCCTAACAAGGTTTCCATGTAAAAATCCCTGTGTTATGGTGTTGTGGTTATTTTCTTTCTATTTCTGCATATTTCTCCTGGTTGAATATTTTAAGTGCATTAATAATCAGAATAACAAAGTAAGTTTTTGCAGAACACTGATTCACCCCCCCTCTCAATGTTGCTTGTTTCCAACAGAATATGCCAATCTATGTAAACATACATGCTTGGACCTCAATCATCTATATCTAGATCTAACACAAGAAGGCCCAAATTATTTCATGTGGAGAAAAATTACTGATTTGAATAATCCTGATAATTATTTACAGTTTAATGCAAGCAGACACTTATGTATATGTGTACGTGGATATGAGATACCAATGTACAATTGTAAGACAACCAGTGCTCTTGCAGAGAAATAGTTGTTAACGAGGAAGATTTTAACGACATTATTAAATCTATTAGTGATAATTTGAAGGAAATTGCAAAATCTCTTTCCTCAAAGATTTGTGAAAGATTCCCTTGACATGAAATACTTGAAGCCATGGGTATTGTGTATCCTCAATTTTGGGTAAACTGAGATAACCCAAAATATTTTCATGATAATGTAAAAATTTTGATCAAACTATTTCTGAAAAGTGTAACATATAATGAGCAAACAATAGAAGGAATTTTAAATGAAGCTAAGCTTAGAAAATGATGTAGGAGTTTTGCAATAGCTATGAAGGACCAGTATAAATCCATGGGCACGAAGAAGGCCTTTGAACCGGGATCAATAAAAAAGGTTTGGACAAACTTAGGCTAGAGTGAAATATTGTGTGATTCGATATTAGAATATTTCAAACTTGATGATTTATGTCAAACAATGATATTGGGGTCGATGGAGGATGAGAGAGTTTTTAGTACATTAGGGTTTTTGAAATCAAAGTTAAGAAACAAACTAGACAAGAATTTGGAAAATTGCTTGAGGATGAAAGGAACTGTGTATAATGTCACAAAATTTCCTTTTGAAAGGGCACTCGCAATCTGGAGGTCCACATGTGAAAGAAGAGGGATTGGGTTGTGCAACACTCCAATTCCAAATGATGGTACTGGTAGCACTGACAATGGTAGTGGGACTAGAAAAGATGACATTGACATAAATCACACAATGAATGTTGAATTTGAGACACAGGACGAAGAAAATGAAGAGCACTCATAATCAAATTCAAGACAACTCTTTTACTTTATCTCAAGATGAACATTAGTTTGAGGACCCTGACTCCGTTTGGGAAATGGAAGAGAATTAGCAGCTTTTAGGTATTTATACTACACTTCATGAATCAGTTTCCATTGTTCCAAATTGTAGTTGATGATATTTTATATTGTATTCAATGAAATTGTAAATCATTGCACTTCATAATATTTTATTTTATATTGCACTTCATGAATCATATTCCAAACTGCAGTTGATGATATTTTATATTGTATTCCATGAAATTGTGATATTTTATATTTTATATTGTATTCCATGGTATTGAATTTGATATGTGATTTTGCATCATTTTTAAAGAACAACACTTATCACACTACTTATAAAAATTCCTATTGCATTGCCATTCACACAATCTTTGATAAATAATTGAAAGGAATATTAATCCATTCCTTGAACAAAAGCTAACAGTTCAACATCCATAACTTATAAGTTAACAAAAGCTAACAATTCAACATAAATAACTTATAAAGGCATCCACACAACTTAAACAATAAAAGCTTAAACTACCAAATCACCTAAATTATACTGAGAAATCCTTATGCATCGATCACCATAAAATCTTTATTCACATATAAACATTCTACAACAATGAAACTAACCAAAAATATATCATTCCAATAATAGATAATCCACTGACAAACTACTCAACAAAAGAAGAATAAACCCACACATCATAACTGTAGCACCCCTCCGAATCGATCTTTCTGGATTTTGTGTAAGTGTTATTTGTGATTTCGTTGATAATTGTGTCATTGGATTATTTGGTAAACTTAACACTTTTAAGTGGCCTTGTTCAATTAGCTAATTAAATTAAATTGCTATGCCAAGAGTAAATGTTTTATTATTAAAATAATCATATTATTGAACGAATGTCGTTAATTAAATTATTAAATTAATTTGAAGGTTTATACCATTATTTTAATTAAATAATGAATAATTAAATAAAATACAATAAAATATTAATGTAATTATTAATAAAGTCGATTTTAAATTTAAACATAATTAATATTAGTAATTATAATTGCAATTAAAATGAGTATTGCCAACATTATTATTATTTGTTTCTTTTAAAAAGAAAGGCAAATATTCTTAAAGGAATCAAAAGCCCCACGTGCCTTCTCATTGTTTCTTTATTTGCATGCTTGACAAGCGTGGAATCTGAAGGAGAAGGGAGGGAAATTTGGTGACACCTGTCTTTTGCATTCGCTGGAAAGTTTCTTAAGCCTTTTCTTCAAATCCGTTTTGGGGAGATTGGGCAATGATAGCATTTCAGGAGATCACATTTCTCAGAGGCATCTATCAGATAGAATACACGCCTTGTCTTTGCTTCCTTCCTTCTACATACATGTCTACCAGTGCATTTGCAACATCTATCAACTGCAACATCTAGCATGGTTGTCGCTCCTCCAAACTTCGTCTCGCTGGTAATGACCTTTTGCTTCACCTATTTGGCGTAGCTGCAACCTGAAAATAAGGTTTTGACGGTGATTTTAGGGTAAGTTTATTAAAATGAAAATTACAGCCAAGATTTTATAATACGCATATTTAGGTTTTAACATTATCAGCATCCTTTACTCTGCGTAGTTAAAATATAATACCCACCTTCCCCTGATGATTGCATTTGCTTTTCTAAAGCCTTTTACAAAACCATTCGTTCATATCTTGTGATCACTGCGGTCCTTGGGAGGACTACTCTTTGAGGCGTTCTGTCAAGCCGTTCTTATGCTCTATCTATGCTTCTTCATCTTGCATACGAGTCCACCAGGACACTTGCAGCTACAACATCTGACAAAATTTCCCCTACCTTCTTGCCTGATCGATGCCCTTAACCTGTCTCAGGCTTTCATTTTGGCGCAGGCAGTTAGGATGTTGGCTAAGATTGGGAATCAGGTTTTACTCCTGCCAATTGCTTTTGCTTGAGAGCTTCTAAATCCTTTAAAACAAATCCATTTTGTGCTCATCTTGCAACCTTTGCATTCCATGAGATCACATTTCTTTGAGGCATTCTATCAAACAGTCGCGTGCCTTGTTTGGGTTTCACATTTTGCATACATATCTGTCAGTGCAGTTGGGTGGAAGATGATCCACGGGCACCACAAGTTAAACTTGCATCTTAGTAATAAGTTTGGGTTGTCTTCAAGGTAGCCATTACGGGCATAAAGGTCAACCATGCACTCCTAATGATCAACTATATATGTAATGCAATAAGGGTTGCGGATGTGTGAAGTATGTGCATCCCTCATCCACCAAACCTTCATGACTGCGCGCACCTAGAACACAATCAAATCTTACAGCGTTATGATGTGTTACAGAGCACTTCATTAATTTAAAGATTCTGAGAGCTTCCTTGCAAAATATATTTTGTATGTATTCTGCAATCATTTCTTTTCACTCCATGAGATAGATATATCTTTGAAGCATTTTATCAATCAGTTTTCGTGCCTTGTCTGTGGTTCCACATTTTGCATGTTCTTTTTAGGTTTTCCTTGACCCTTTGTGTGGCTCCCTAGCGTTTCCTTCGTCTTTGTAATTCATTTGATAGTATCCCTAAGCCATTTCTTGAATATGGGTTTAAAATATATATATATATATATATATATATATATATATATATATATATATATATATATATATATATATATATATATATTTGCAGATAGTAAAATGACAACCACTATTTTAAAGTTTCCTCAATAAAATGACAACCACTATTTTAAAGTTTCCTCAATGTTTAATAGATAGTAAAATGACAACCACTATTTTAAAGTTTCCTGAATGTTTAATTGATGTTTTGTTTTCAGATTTTTGCATTGAGCATCACCAATAATCTCTCCAATCATTGTCACCATTTAATCAAATGATAAGGCTTGTCTCTCTAAGAACAAATTCTCTTACAACAATCTTGAGATAGAAATTTACCATACTTGCATTATAGATTTAGTTGGCATTCGTTTCCTCTGTTGGAAACAAGCAGCATTGAGAGGGGGGGATGAATCAGTGTTGTGCAAAAATTAACTTTATTAATCTGATCTTCAAAACACTTATAACATTCAACCAAAAGAAATATGTATGAACATGAAGCAAACAACCACAACAACATAACATAGGGATTTTTTTCGTGGAAACCCTGTTAGGGGAAAAACCACAGTGGATGGTCAATTCACAATATGATCTGAGTATACTCAAAAAGAAGTTTACAAAATGGGAATGCACTTGCATTTAGGCACACTACCTAGAGCTCACTGCTCAAATACAAGAGGGCTCGCTACCCAAGGAAGACACACTGTCTTATAGAAATATTCAGATTAGATCCAAAAGATTGAACTAAGAAAGTAGCATCTACAAATGCTTGATTACAGTTCCGGTTCGGCTCAACAATCGATCTTCTATCCTTTTGATGGATTCTGCACTTCTTCTCTGCTCTGCTCTAACTCACATTGTTGGTTGAAAATTTTGTATGCTTGGGAAAGCGTACAAAATTGTGGTTTTAGCCACAGTATGTGAGATAAAACTCTCCTAATTAAGGGAAAGCTCCCCCTTTTCTATTAATTAATTTAAACTAATATAGGTAGGACAACAATATTTCCTCTTTTTTTAGGAAGGATTATATTCTTTTCTCTTCACAGAAAAGTAAAAAGGAACTTTAAGAAAAATTATCACAGCAGCCTTGAAATGAAATTGAGAGAGAGAAAATGAAGTTTCCTGATAGTACAAAGACTTCTGTCACCTCCTTCGGGACGGGAAAACAACCACCAAGTGCAAAGTCTTGAAGATCTGAAATCCTATCTACCCTTTTAGAATGGTTACCTAAGAACAATATACAACACAAGACAACACAAAGTCTGCAAGTATGATGCACCTATTAATTACTTCAAATGGGAATTTTTATGAGCACAAAGACTTACAATTCTTCTCAATTTCTAAATACAAATTACGAATTTAACCTCTAATATTTACAACACAAAGTCTACAGATATTTAGAGTGAAACTCTCTTCAACAATCTTCCACAATCTCCAAACAATCACAAAGAAGTGCTCCAAAATGACATAAGAACACTATGGATGCAAAGTAGGATTTCAACACAAAGTTTGAAATTCCAACTCTTTGATATTACTTGAAAAATAATAATTTATAACTATAAAGCTCAAAGTATTTATGAGTACAAAATTTTGCAGGATTTTTTTGCTTGCCAAAAAGATATCTATTACAAAAGACCCCCTCAAGTATTTATAGGAAAGAAGCCTTGAGAAAAAGGTGGGAAGATCTGAACTAACTTGAGAAATTCTATCAACCACTAACTAACTGTAGCTAACTTATTCAACATTACAAGTCCTATTGTAATTTGACTTGTAATGTAATTACACATAATTACATTTTACAAAAATACAAGTGAAAGAAACACTTGCAATTAAAAAAAATTCTTTTACATGTAACTTGTCGAAAAAAAAAACATAAAATAAAGATAAAGTATCATGAGACACTTTTTATTCCATTTCATTCCTAGCTTTAAAAGATTGAAACTTGCTGATAATTCCTTGCAACTCATCAAGATC
This sequence comes from Sequoia sempervirens, assembly GCA_007258455.2. Lineage (NCBI taxonomy): Eukaryota > Viridiplantae > Streptophyta > Pinopsida > Cupressales > Cupressaceae > Sequoia > Sequoia sempervirens. The sequence continues at coordinate 5,985 of VDFB02131552.1, read as the reverse complement.
AAGGCCCAAAGTGTTCTTGGCAACTGCAACATTTTTAAGGATCACATCATGATACCTTATTGTGGCTTCTCTATGTAACAGTTTGCATTTTATCAAGGATCATTCGATGATTTACAATTTATGAATTGAATCTATAGTAAACTATTCTGACTCCAACTCTTGGAAAAGATTTGTTGTTATCTCAGTAATAACCACATTAGTTGCAAGTAACTCTCCTTCGTGACTTAAAATCCTGCAAGACATTTTCTCAAAATTAGAAAGTATGTCCTCCTCAACTTTTCCACTCATTTCAAGTGTAGCTTGAACGTCCTTGATGAGGTCTTCAACAACTAATGACTTATTTGTCATAAGTTCTTCAAACTCTACATATTTTTCTCTGCCTGAAATGATTGAATTGCTACTTAGAATTTCCAGCTTGACTTGATTCATCTCATGCTAGATTTTCAAGTCTTTTCCAAGTGAATCCAGACTTTGCTTGAAAGCTTCCAAAGTCCGATTCATCTTAACCCTTGTTGCCCTGACAGTGCTTAAAATATGCAGTGCCTTCTCAATCACTTGTGTACTTTGATCAATCAGCTGAGCTGCCCAAGAATCAACTGCTTTGGCCTTCTGTGCAATCCTCTCCAATTTCCTAACTGATTCTTCAAAGGTAAAGGAAGTTAATGGATTAACTTGCTTCGAAGAATTTTTTATTTTCTGAATCACTATGATGAGAATTCAGAATAGTAAGAACATCTTCAATAGCTATGGATGATTCCATAATACCAAAATATTTTAAAAAAATTAGCAATCCCACCAAGACTTTCTTGCATTTTGAACTTATAACACCTGTCATGACTTTGAATATTCTTGACGAATTTTCTTTGGACAACGATGGGAAGAAAATCAGATCTGGGGAGATCATTTGCAAGTTCAACTTGTAATCGGGTCTTAGGAACCCGATTGCAAGCAATGAGTATTTTTAACAATGTATACTTGCATTCGGGTCTTGAAAACCCAATTACAAGTGATTGGAAAATGACATAACAAATGCATTTTGAAGGATTTCTTATGTGAGGTGAAAGGCATATGCAAGTATTTTGAAAGCTCTCAAAATATATCTTTTCTTGCATTTGAATCTTGAAAACCCGATTACAAGCATGCAAATGATGAAAATCTATTACCCTCAATACATTTTGATAATACATTACTTAACTTGAGACCATAAAGAAAAGAAGAAGAAGAAGAAAAACAAAGACAAAAACATACCTTTGAAGAGTAAAAACGCACAACTGAAGAAATAAACTAAGAATCCTTGATTTGTAACCAACACTTATAAATAAAGTAAGACAAAGACTCATTTTCAAACTCAAACAGCCAAATGATTAATCCTCTCCTCAAGAAACACAGAAACAAAAGGAGGAAGAAGCAAGGAAAAATTCCATGAAGAAGTTAATGCCAAGACAAAGTCAAAAATTGGGTTCTGGAAGACAAAACCATGCTCCAGCAAAAACTCAAACTTTCAATCTTGAAATCAGGCTTTTTAAATGACACCACAAGTAACAAAACTCCCAAACTCATATGGGTCGAGTTTTTAATGGCCAAAAACAAGTCATTTTTGACAATGCATACTTACGCGAACTTGTAATTGGGTCCTCAAGACTCGATTGCAAGTGACAAAAAAAAATTAAAACATTAACTTGTAAGTTAGGTTTTGAGAACCCCATTACAAGTTAACAATATAACATCAAAAATGACTTAGAGATCCAATCGGTTCTTGTGGGCTTGATTACAAGTTAAAGTATCACTTGTATTTTAGAACTTGAACCCTCCAACTCGCAATAAGACATCCAGAACCCAACTAGAGGAAGAGGAGACATGAAAACAAGACCAAAAAGGACTTAAAACCAAAGCAAAAATAACCAAGACCACCTAAATCCTTATAGAATATACAAGGAAAAATCTTCCCTTGAGAAACGTGTGTTAGAGTAACCAAAAATAAGAATATTTAGAGAAAAAATTGTTCAAGTTGTCCAATTTTTGCTTTGCAAAAATCGAGGACAACACGCATCACAAAATATTTAATGCACAAGTGAAACTGTGCATAATCACTCTATAACCCTTCTGATATTTGCAACACACATTGACACACTTCATTCATATACCAAAATGATATAATCGATCACTTATATATATCCGCGACTAAGAATTTAATTGCAACATGTCGGCTTCTATAAAACTCAAAAATATTTACAACTGTCAGCCCAAATCATGAATAATATTCAATGCACATCCACAATGGTCAGCCACAACTTAGCTAGGACCCAAATCAAAGTACTCGAACACAAAAACACTTGAATAATTATTCCTTGAATATCCACAATGCACTAAGTAAACCAAGTCAGCCTCCATGCACTGATGAATAGAAAATTAACCAACTAGATCTCCTGATTTGCACAAAAATCGATACGAGGCACTAAGATTCACAGATAGCACAAAACATACATCTATCAACCTTCTCTAAGATCCACAACTCAAAATAATAATAGAAAATCTTCATGTGAATTGAAGAACACAAAACTGTTGGATGCTCTGTTCTTCCTTGGCTGACTTCGATCTGACTGTCAGTATGAGCAAATGATGACGTGTGGATCCAATCACCAACTAGGGTTGCCATCAATGACAACACCAGAAAACATTTGCAGTGTCTCTTGCCAAAAATCTCCCCCTTTGGCATTGATGGCAACACTTAGTGAAAAATGACTAAGTGTCGTATCAGTACCAACATGAATTACATTGCCAACTTCAAAACTTCAAAAAAAAATCTTCAGCAACAACTCAAAAATACAACTCCCCCTAAGATGAATATACATTTTTCACTGTACTACTCTCCCCCTTTGACATCAATGGAAGAAATGGGGAAACCGCATACCAAAAATCAGAAACTTCAAATTGTACAAGCATGCTTTTATAACTTACACAAACTTGAAAATATCTGCAAAATTTGTCTTCAACAGACTCAAACTTGTGTCCCAACCCTTCTTGAGACTCTCCAGAATTGTCATATGACTACATAATAGATAAGATTGCATCTTTGCTGCTTCAAGGGTCACTGGATCATTGATTGCCATAGCATTTTCAACTTCCTTCAATGCACTCAATATTGTTTCCATCTTCAGACCAATTAGGCCTCTAAGCTCACATGCTCTTTCCACAATCATGTCATTGTCATGCTTCAAGCTCCTTATCTTGTCAAGTAGAGATATTACTTGACCTTCTTGCATTCCAACACCACCAGCTAAAGGATCAGAAGCTTCAAAAATAACAACTAACTGTTTTTCAAGATCCTTAACCTCTTCATTTACCTCAATAAATTTGGACAAGAACAAACATGACTTATAGATCTTTCCACCTTCAGATAGAGCACTTTGAATACTTTTCACACAGGTGGCTAACAAAGATTTATCATTAGCTATCATTCCTTTCAACCTACTGAATCTTTTACCATCAAACTCCTTCTGAACCTTAATCATGGCTGACTTCTCAAGGGATTCAAAATGAGTACTTACATAATTAATGAGCTTCTTCAGTTCGTCAGAGGAGAAACCAGATAGATCCTTGACATGAGTAGGCATGATTTTCTCTAGAACTCCAGATGCAAGACTCAAAACTTCATTATCCTCAATGTGGGACTTCAACAATTCTTCTCTAGCCTTCACCTGGGAAAATGATGCAACCTTCATTTTCTGAATTGGGGACAAAGTGGATAGGTCAATAGGGCCTTCAACTAGTTCAGGGTCAAATTCTTCCTGTTGCTCTACCAGAAATTTATTCACTGCCTTGATAGTGTCTCTTGCTTCCACTGGAACTTCCTTTACTTGAACCTTCTCTTCTTAACTACTGGTTCTTCAGCTATCGTTTCTTGATTGATTTTAGGGACCTCAACTTCTTCACTTGAGGCCTCCTCCTATTCCTCCATTTGCTTCAAAAATAGAGAAAGGAAAGGAGCCCATGGTCAGGACACAAGTCGTTGTTTCTATCACACCTCCCACCCCTCTCGAGGAACCTATCCTTTTGTCGGTGATGACTGTGAAGGATACCCCTTCGATGGATCAAGAGAGCCTAGAATCTTCTCAGGCTTCTATTACTTGTATTCATAACTGTCGAAACCAACTTGCGTGTGAATGTAAGCATCACTGAAATGCATTGGCTTGGGAACATGATGCCTTGCAGAAGACTGAGGGTGAGCCTTCTATCTTTGATTTTTCTCCTATTTATGTTTCTACTTCTATCCTTGTCTCTGCTTTCATTCTTGTTTGTTCCTATTGCTTTAGTTCTACTTCCGGCTTCCTCGATGGATCCCGATGAACCTCACCCTAAGTAGGTGTCAGTGTTCATCGCTCCCTCTTCAGAGCCTCCCATGATCACTTCTCTACCTAACTTTCTCATTTTTTCAAGCTTGTGGATATGCCTTACACAAAGGTCATGTCTACTGTGGCTCCCGCTGTTTCTTCCCCTCCATCTGCTTCCAACACAAGGATTCCATATCCTCCTCTTAAGCAGAAGTTGGAACACAACCTCATCTTGAATGATATAAATCTTTCTTTTTCTTCTTCACCTTGTTCTATTTTGGCTTGTGCCATTCTTGTTACAAAGAAGTCACCTTCTTCCCCAAAGTTTGTCACTGCTCCTCTTCTAGAGGTTGGAAGTGACTCCTTGGTTTCTCAACCTCCTACTATTCAGTCACTGACTTCACTCTAGAGAAGTGTATGTTTGACTTGTTGGAGCCCATCCTGACTTTGTCATCCATCTTTTCCAGATCAATGATGTTAACCTCATAGGAGCTTGTCAATTGGGATGTTGAGGCGGCCTCCTCCTTAGCTCTTGCTATAGGTGAGTCAACTATCACTGCTCTTACTATCCTCCCTCTATGAGATCATCCTCTTGACCCTTATGATGATCTAGATCAGGAGCATGATGACTTGTTAGAGGTGCTTGACTAGAGCGATACCTCTTCTTATCTTTAGATTATATTTGCATGTTTTTTGTGTTCTCTTGTACTTGTTTGTTTATGTTTGTGATCTGTCCTAGAGGACCCTCGATACCCTTGTGGGTACTTGGATACAAGAGAGAAAATTTGTCGTAGAACTTCTTCCATATGTTTCATCATTCTTCTATTTTTTTGTGAAATGTATTTTTCACATTGGGGATGATGTAAAGTGTTGGGGCATTTAGGTCTCTTCCATGTTGACCCAAATTTTTATTTGTCTTAATGTTCTCTTCTTCCCATTCCTCTGTTTGGGGGCTAATGACAATTCATATAATTTACACTATATATATACATTTATGATCAATTCTGACCCCGAATACTTGGATCCCCTTGTGCTCTCAATTTCTTTATCTCTGCTTTTTCTTGATGTTGTGGATTCCATGTGTTGTCCCTCACACAATAACATTCCATGAATACATTTTGCTATGTATGTCATGACACAACATCTCTCTGTTTTTCTTTCTTCTCCTTAGAATGACTTGTGCTCCTTTGTGTAGCACATATCATTCTAAGGGGGGGCTATCATATCAGGTTATTCTTATTTTTTAGAAATATGTCTTTAAAATCTTGATGTCTTATGATCTTGTTGTCCAGCTTGTGGTCACCCTAACTAGACTTATTTGTTTTGTGACTGTCCTACAACAAAGTTTGTAGCAGCCATAGGCCTATCAACTTGCCGTATGGTCTCTAGCATAACACAATTTGCTATCCATATCTATCAACACCGTCTTTATATTCGATCAAATCTATCACATCTTTTTTTTGATTTTTTACATAATGTGTTTGTCTGTAGCTAACATGATTGTCGTGAAATTACAGTCAGATTTGTTGGATAGAAGACCCGTGTCCCCTTCGTTTCTTGACTCATCTTTCCAATCTCATATACCAGATCAAAGTCATGCATCCTCTTCATCCTAAGTATATTCTCTTCAACCTCTTTCTCTCTCTACTTTGGC
>VDFB02131551.1:0-17070 GCA_007258455.2 Sequoia sempervirens | reverse complement strand
TACCAAATTGCTTAGCTTTTAGCCTACTTAGTAGAGTCATATTAACACTACACATAATCTCACTTAGAGGTTGTCTAGACTTTTCGCTCACCTCATGTAGACTCAACAAATGCCTTGACACTTGTCCATAGATTCCTACACTTATTTTATACTTGGAGGGGTTGTCATATTTTGACTCGTACCTTCTCACTTCTTCATTCTTGCCTTTATAAACAAGGCTCATTTGTACATTTTAAACACATCACATGCTTATGATATTTTCTCATTTTGTATATGTGTATTTGTGGATTGTAAAATTCAACTAGGTCAACATCTTTGTGAGTATAAAGTTGCAAATTCCATTTGTAGTGCACCATCAATCTCCCACATGCCTCTTCATTCTAGGTGCCATCTTTAGCATTCACTGAGTCAACACTCCCAAATGAATTCTTGTTTTGAGTTTGGTGGATTTATTACGATCCACGTCAACCTATGTAATTCACCCAGGTTTGTTTTACATTCCCACACCCCTACAATTTGCCTGTGTACAGATGGAGAAGATCATGGAAACAATAGAAAGGAGTGTTGAAATTTTTGAACTAGATGCATTAAAGCTATGTGGCCATAGTTATCTTTGTATGCTTGAGCAATGCATTTGTGTCAATATTTCCACTTGGATGCCTTTGCACACTTAGCACATCTCACACTTGTGAGATGCTCATGGAGAGTTGATTGCCCATACATGCAAGCTCAACATATCCTCCACATGGCTAAAACCAACCTCAATAAGCAGTCAAGCACCACACCTCCATCTCCTCCACTAGTTTGAGGATCTAACACTCAGCTCCACATGCCCTTTGACTTGGGTGGTTTACATGGTCAATAGGTTTAGAATTGATATCATTTCTTATAGACATTATATGGTTAATGGTTAACATTTGTTGTAAATATCAAAATAAAATCTTTACAATTAGATTTTTTATGCTAATTTAACCATAGCATCTATTTTCACTCCAATATTAAATGTTAATTGTAATAGTGTTTAAACCTTAAATGTTTTATGCTAACCACTAGTGATTAGACTTGAACCGTTAAATCTTCTCAAGTGTTTGCAAAAGGGGGATTTTTTTTGCATTTTGGAATAACTTTCAAATGGGAAGTCAAAATTTTGATTGTGAGTAGTCGAAGAAAAGTTATTTTTGTTTTAGAGACTTTAGCATTGAGACAACTTAAAAATTATGTTGTTTAACACATATTTTTTCTCCTCTTCTAACATGAAAACTATAAATTTCTAAGTGCAAATTAGGCAATAGGATTATTATAACTTTTGATTAGTTACTCAAATTGAGTATTGTTTTTTTGAAAGTGAATATCACTTGCCTGTCTCATTGAAAGTGATATCACACATAATTATAATGTGTAATTGTTTGTTCCATTGAAATTGTTAAATGCACTAAAATATATAAAGTCACTTAAGGGGGGATCAAAATAATCAAGGGGGTTGTCATGTTGTAATCGTGCCTTGAGCACTTTATATTCTCTTACATTTTTTCTATGATTCTAAGTTTGCAAGCAAAAGATAAGGAAAAGTGATATAATAAGTGTGATCAAGCCTTCGTATGCATTTATCTATCTCTAGAGCTTCTATTCATATTGAGGCCTTGAAAATGTTGAGAAACAAGTGTCTCAAACTTATTGGTTAAGGCTCTCTAAAATCAAGAAAACACTTAGCCAAGGTTTAGTCTTCTACATTGCAATACCGTAGAAATCTAAACTGGAGCTTGCAATATTGTGGGGAACAGTCACTACCAACCACCCCGCAGCAGTTGTTTCATGGGGACTGCGGTATTGCGGCATCTAGCGGGTTGGCGATGAGATGGGTCAAAATCTACTACACCGCAATACCATAGAGGTTTAAGCTAGTGCTAGTAGGTTGGCGATAGGTAACCCGCCATCCCATGACATTCATGCAAGGAGTCTGTAGTATGGCCATAGGTAACTTGCCATCTTGTGACAATTTGTGAGGAGGCATGCGGTAGTGCAAGAGGAGTCTATAATATGCCAAAATTTCACTGAAGTAAATTTCCTAGGTTTTTACTGTGTGAGTAAAATAAACTATGTAATAAGCCATTGTGATAAAAAAAAAATCTTTATTTATTGAGAATATATGAACAAATATTCTATACAATATACAATAAGGATTTCCATTCCATTACAATATTTCATAAAGTACAATATTCCAAGAAAGTACAAAACTACATACATAGCTCCTTCACGCTTCATAGCATAAGATATAGATGGTCCAAGAATCCACCTTTCAAAACCTTGGTCTTCTATCACCTACTGAGGAGGAGAAGCATCACTCGAGCACTTTTCCGCCAACCACGGACTCATATGCGGCCCCCACACATCTATCAATGATAGATGGCCCTACCCTTCGACGATGGTATTGGTTGGGTAACCCCATACGACATACCACTTTGAGCTTAGTGTTGTGCCCTACATGACTAGGATTTATAACCTACACTAGGTAGCCTTCATGCATTTAAATGGACAAGGTGAACTGACAGTGGAGCCTAGGGCAATCACACTACTTTGGCCAAAGTATTCTCACTTAGTACTTCAAGTGAAGGTCTACCATTCACTTACACTATTGCAAGCTTGTTTTGAGTTAAGGCCATTATATCTATGCTTAGGCAATCCCTCTCCATAGGAAAGCTACTCCCCAGGATAACCTATCTCTTTAACAACCTAAGGAAACACAACTCATAAAATCAAAGTACTAGTTCCTTCCCTTCACTGGACAACATTGTCAGGAGTAACCTACTAGCCATCTAGCATAATTAAACATCTAGCTATGAGTCTCCCTTAAGCTTGTCTATGTTTGATCATATATAGTATAATAATACTACCTATGACAAACAATCTTTCTTACCCATGTTTAATCACATCTAGTATAATAACAATACCAATGATAAACAATCTCTTACCCATGTTTAATCACATCTAGTATAATAACAATACCTATGACAAACAATCTCTTCTATCATGGAGTAATTACAAACATTACACAAATAGAGTAAATAGTTTCCACTTTTCTTTCAAAACAATCATTAGTTTTCCCTATTTTCAAGTAACTATAAAATAATTGGTTTAAACATTCAAGAAACAAATCATTCGACATTAATACAAACAAGGGAAGAATATCCTCATGCTTGTGATAAGTTTTCCAACTAACTGGCTACAAACACAACACTTCCAAATCATCAACTAGCTTGGTATCTATCCTTCAGAAAAGACTCTAACCACTATCTCTCAAGTTGGCAAATACTCCTCTCAATGATAATATTAAACTCACTCTAAAACTCAAGGCTCTCACTCACTGTACTTGGTAGAATATTGTAGATAGAAATGTAGATAAAATGCAAATACTTTCTCAAGGAATATCGCATAGAAGAATGTGTCCAAACAAATGAACTTACTTCTCTATTTATACAACAATCAGTTAACTACTCTACCTACAGTTTAGGCATGGTTTTGACAGTAGCAAGCATGCATAGAAACACATCTATCTCAGCTCAAAAGGTGGCGAACATATAAGCACATACTCAACCTAAACAGCTATAGGTCAACTTTGTTAAATGACATAAATTAAAGACCAATTCAAATCCCACATGATAGAATTTAGTTTGCATCTCAAAATAGATATCTACAAGAAAAAGGATTCAAAGGTGGCGCCAAAGCCTCCTTATTCATTCTCATAGATGGCACGATTTTCTTTTCATCTGAAGCAATTAACATCAGATTTGCAACACCAAGCATCTATCGACTAAGTCATAGAATGAGTAGATTCATTTATTAAATTGATTGACAAAGTCATTAATAGATTTACACGCTTTAATAGATGTTGGTCGATACACAAAAATAGAGTATAAAGAGTATACAAAGTCCATTGCTTCCACAAAAGAGGCATTGACTTATTCTATTATCATTTCATTGACTTAATGACTACTCAATGTTTGCAGATTATAAATTCTCCTTTCGCAGACAACAAGAGATAACGTGGCTAAAGAATATAGTCATTACTATCTCATTATTTGACCTTTGGTTTAATTACAAATCAGTTGATAATCATTACTTTAGATAGTCGACCTCAAAGCAAATATATTTTAAATATATATATATATATATATAACATATATGTATTTATATACTTATACACACACACACACACACACACACACACATATATATATACGTATATATGTATATGTTAATATATATCCATACTTAACATACATCAATAAAGTGTGTATATATAATCAATATACAAATGAATACATCATGATAGCAATCACACTGTTATATTAATATATCGGTTGTGTATATATATATATATATATATATATATATATATATTTGTCTCTATGTACATGTATGTGTATGTAAACATGTATCGATACATTTGTATGGGCATGTCCATTTGCCACCATGCGCATATATGGATATATATACATATGGATATATGTATATACATTATATATACACATTCGATTCTCACACCAAATCATACACAATTACTATTGTATTGATAAGAGCCTATGAGTGATATATCTATATGTATACATATACATGTTGTGAGATCCATTAGATAGTTCCATGCACATAAGCAACTTGTGCATGAGTGTGCATAGATACGTCTACCTATGTACCCTCATGTATGCATTCCTTTGTGTGTATATTCTATCATCAACATGCATGTGTGTGCATATACATATTCCTCGTATGTTCCACATATCAATACAAGCATAGTAACAAGGAAAGAACTCTCAAGCTCAAATAGATAAACATCACCCAATAATGCACTCAAAAGTAAACAAGACTCTTACTAATGCAAACATATTGAATAAGGATGACTTACCAACTTCCCACTTAATAACCCGACTCAATTATTCTACTATGGTGTGTGTAAGCTCAGATAGATTACGATATTGGTTACCCGACCAAGACCTTCTCCTAAGTGATACTTCCCCTCCACTTGGATGAATTGAACATATACCTACAACCACTAACACTTGCACATGGCAAGTAGTTGTTCACAAAATATGTAGTATACATAATACATCTCCAAAGTTAGAATATCAACACAATATTCAACCAATCACATAAATTCATTCCTTCATATAACATTAAATGAGATGACATTCATTCATAGAGTGGTGATAACAAAGTGCACACATAATTTATCCATCCACTAAATTCACATTTTACCCTACATAGTAATAGTAAATAGTAATTGCATAAATGGGGTGTAACATACTCCCCCCTTGTGAATCATCGTCCCCGATGATTTTTATGTAGCAACATAAAACAAAAAAAACAATCAATATATTTTTTCAAGCATTCTCAAAACATCTAAAATGTGAGGAAACTTTTGTTGAATCTCAATGTAATCCTCCCAAGTGGTTGAGTCTCCTGCATACTGGTCCCACTGGAATTTGCACTACAAAACCTCCCTATTACATAAGCGAAGCTTACGCGTTCTGAGCACCTTGACGGGCTCGATTGTTACCACTCTAGGGTCCTATACCTATAAAGTAGTCCAATCAATCACATGATTATCACCGGGTACATACCTCTTAAGGTAAGACACATGAAAGACATTATGCATTCTGGTAAGAGCTGGTGGCAATGTTATTTGATAGGCTACCAGATTCACTTCCTCTAGAATCTCAAAAGGTCCAACATAAAGTGGGGCTAACTTGGAAGACTTTCCAAATTTAATGGAGCTTTTGTGAGGTTTCAATTCACTCTCAACAACACTTTGTCACCTATGGAAAAATTTTGAGGCACTCTCTTAGCATCAACATAACTTTTCTGGCGATCGTTAGCTTCATCCAACTTTTTCTTAACAATCTTAACTTGCTCATCTGTTTCATCCAACATCTTTGGCCCAATACTCACTCTATCCTCAAGTCTATCCCAACTTATAGGAGTTTGACACTTTCAACCATACAATGCTTCGAAAGGAGCCATCTTTATCATAGAATGATAAGAATTGTTGTAAGAAAAATCTACTAAGGTAAGTAGTCTTCCCACTTGTACTGCTGATCCATGCAATACATTCTTAGTAGGCATTCCAATACCTGATTTACCCCTTTCGTTTGTCCATCTGTTTCTGGATGATATGCTGAGCTAATATTCAATTGAGTCCCTAGTGTAGAAAACAAGGTTTTCCAAAACCTAGAAGTGACTCATGCATCCCTATCCAAGATAATCTTCTTTAGAATTCCATGCAACCTAAACACTTCTTGAACATATTTTCTTGTTATGACAGGTGCTCCATCAGTTAGATTCTTGGGTATAAAATGTGCAACTTTGGTAAGTTTATTTACTACCACAAGAAAGGCATTGTGCTTATTTCTCGACATAGGCAATCCTTGCACAAAGTCCCTACTTATGACTTGCCACTTCCTCTCTAGTATGTCATGTGGATATAAAAATATTGTACGATGATGATGCTCTGCTTTCACCCTTTGACATTCAAGACACCTAGCCACAAGATTAGCAACATCTCCTTTCATCCCTTTCCAAAAATATAATGGCTTCACATCTGCCATCATTTTGGTCACTCTAGGGTGTCCAAAGTATGGTGCTTCATGTACTTCTTTCCATACCATATTCTTTAACTCTCTTATGTCAGGTACGTACATCCTACCTTTATATCTAAGTAATCCATTAGGTTTAAAATGAAAACCCTCATACATAGAATCTTGTGGATTATTAGCAAGTGCCTGCTTGACTTGCAAGTAATACTCATCCTCTTTGCACTTTTGCAACACTTGTCCCTTAAAGTCGATTTGAATCATTACTATTGAAGCAATATGATGTCTTCAACTCAAGGTTTTGGCAACCCAATTTTATTTCCCCTTTATATAAGTGATATTAAAATCATAGTCAACTATTAATTCTAGCCATCTTCTTTGCCTAGCATTCAGATTAGTTTGAGTGAAAAGGTACTTTAACCCATTATGGTCAGTTTTCAATTCAAAGGGTTTTCCTAACAAGTAGTGCCTCCACATTTGTAATGTGTGAACCATAGCTGCTAACTCCAAATCATGTGATGCATAATTTTTCTCATAAGGTTTTAGCTTTCTAGATTCATAAGCAATCAGACACACATAAAGAATTCCACATAAGATTAAGCACATTCTTTTGATAAACAATTAACTTTATTCATTTCATAAGGATTTCAATAGCCTTTGATTACATGGAGTGACTATTCAGATAGTCAAGTGGAGAGTATCCCTCAAATTCACTCTCTAACACATAACTTAATGGAGTATATCCTACAAACTGAGATTGTTGCTCATCTCTATCTTTTTGTTCATCCCTTAATTGTTCATACCTATCCCAAAATGAATAGTAGCCTTATGATTTATCATCAGATACATAGTTACAAGTTTCAGTGCCAATATGGTGTTCATCAACAATATAGTCTATCCTTTTCGCAAACATTTGTTCATGAGACCATTTCACACTTGGTTGCTCTTGAGGTACATATCCCTCAGACTCATTACTCATGGAAATTACTATAACTTCTGCCATTGGAAGAACTCTAGGGTCCCTAAAGATAAACGCCAGACTAACACTTCCTTTTGAGGGCATATCCTTCGAAAGTGATAATGATCAGAATTTTTTGGTGAGATGGAAGGTAGATTGTTGTACATAGCCTATATCTTCATCTTCCTCTTCACATCACTAATCCAAGAAAGTGCATGGCTAAATTTTTCAGCGTCACTCAACTAGATGGAATTGTCGTATTTGGTTCCCTCTATTGTTCTAATGATGGCAGTTGTAGAAGTGGAAGCACTCATTAATGAGGATGATTGTGAATCACTAGACCATTTAATAAGATAGCTAAAGGAATAAGGAGTCTACAATAATTGGGAAGCCAACGTGATTATTCCCATAGTACATGTCTCTACTGTGTCATTAAGGAAAAATTTATAGTCCTAATCATTTTCTTTCATCTTTTTAGTTGCATAGACTTTGTCACTCTCTATTTCATAGGGGAGTGGTAATTTGCATTTAGTTTTATGTTTTGAGTCCTCATTCTAATAAACCTCTCCTGAACCTATATAGTTGGCTCAGTGGTTAAGGAGTAGATATAGTGTGTGGATACGTTCAGATAGATATAGTTTTTCCATTACACAGACAGTACTTTGTTAGTTTCCTAATATGATTTCATGAATAAGACATCTCTAAAGATTCTTGTTAGATTGTGAAATCTAGTTATCTGCAATGAAGATGCCACAGTTTATCATTATGTTCAATTGATTCAAGAAGTTTAGATTTGAGTTTATTATGTGGGTACAGTCACTTGAGCAAGGGCCACTCAAGGTAACTATTCTCCACTCTAATTTTTGTACTTTAATTTATGTTGCCATATTAGATTCTTTCATTATTACAGTCATCTTAATCAAATTCTTCATTTTCTATATATGTGAATGAGATTGTGAATGAAATCTTGTCTTATGTTTCATGCTTTGTTTGTCTCAATGCATTTTCCTCTAGAGTGAACCTAAGTTAGCAGTCTTAAGTTCATTACAGAGTTCAAATTTTAACAGTGAACTAGTCACAGTCTTAAGTTGTATGTACCCATAGCAATACTTCCATATTTAATCCTTTTTCCTTGTTTTATAGTTTAAGCTTTAATTCCTTTTGCATATGTATCAATCACCTATATTGGATGATATAGGCAGTATAGAATCTTTGGCTGTACATATAGTGCCAACATCATCACAAGATTACATTAGCCCTGGTTGATAATTAAATGGAGTCTTTAAAAGGGTTTAGTAGACTGTTTAGTTAGGAACCACCTTTGAACTATGTGTCCATCACCAAGTTTACTGAGCATTAGTTGGGCCTTACATTTTTGGCATCATTATCGGGGATGGTACTACATTCAAGATTCTCCTATGTTATTTCAAGCTTTCTTAGTTTAAAGTTTTGTTTTAAGCATTAGGATAGTTATGTTTTAATCCACCAACAACATAACATTTTACTAACATTGTGAAAATTTTGGTGACACAAAAAATCATAACTTTTGTATGCGGAGACAACAAGATGCTTTGGGAAGATTTCTCCCCTCAACACATGAAGCTAGAGCGGATATTAGTGATCAAAATGACCAGAGCGAGGGTATTTCTGATGAAGAACTTTCCCTAACACTAGCATCCACTACAGATACAAAGGAGAGCTTCCAAACCATTGTTGATGCAGTGGTGGATGACCCACCAAAACATGTAACTTTTGAGTTCTCAATTGCCAACCAAGAGAGACCTTGAAGAACATACCTCCTTCAACATTGCCTATCTTCTATGGTTTGGTTATTGAGGATCCAGATACCTTATTTGAATTTTATGTGTTGTGTAGAAGTTGTGATTATACAATAGATACATATAGACTCAAACTATTTCCAACAACCTTTAAGGATGTTGCCTTAAGATGGTTTATGGGTTTGGGAAGAGATTTTGTTCCTAATTGGAATACTATGAAGACAAAGTTCTTGGAGAAGTACCGGGACTACTATAGAGGAATTAATAAAAGAAGAGATGACATTTTTAGGATGTCTTAAAAGGAGGATGAATCCTTGGAAGACTACATGGAAAGATTCCAATTTTTCCTTGAGAAATCCTACCAAAATAGGTTCTTTGATGAGTCTCTAAAGCTAATATTCTTAAGAGGGATTAATGAGGATTGTATTGATGCACTTAATCTCATTGGGGAAAGAGATATTTCTCAAGCACTGTTTGAGGAGATCTGCAAGGCATGTAGGAACTATTCAAGGTCTTTCACAAAGAAGGCTAGAGGAGATAGAACATCTTCAATAAACAAGATATCTAATGGAGTCTCTAGAGTGGAACTAAGTAACATGTTGTTAAACATGAAAGAAGACAACATAAGCCATTTTCTCCCCAATTGAACACTCTAAATGTGAAGAATCAAGAAGAGGTAGAGGTGGTCCATACTAAATACTACCCTAATTGTAGATAGAGAAAAGCTAATTGCAAGTGCAAAAGAGTGGCAAGTATTTTTAAGGAAGAACTAGAGAAAATAGACTTTCAAGCACTAGAGGGTGAAGATGGAAAAGTGTTCTATATTTCTCATAAGAAAACATGGTAGCCAAGACAAGGTATGCCTCAAGATCCTTTGAATTATAATATGCCATTTCCAGAACTAGAAATCAAAATTTCTCTAGTTGGAGCCCTCAACCTTGGGAAAATACACAAAACCAATGGAAAAATCCTCAACCAAATTGGAACTAGCAACAAAAAATCATGTGACCACAACGAAACTATCAAGGATACAATGACAATCCCCAATGGCCACTACAACAAAATTAATGACAACCTCAATGGAAAAACCAAAACATTGTTACAAGCATGAAGGTGTTGTCATTGATGTCAAAAAGCTTGTGTTGTCATTAATGTCAATAGTGCAATGATTGAGAGAGAGTGTTGTTGTGAAAATGTTGAGGATATTGAGAAAATTGTGTAAAAGGAAAGATAGTATATTGCAGTGGTGTTCAGTATTGAAGAGTTGTCTAGTTGTGCATGTATAGTTTAGATATTGAGAAAGTGTTGTGAGTACATGGAGCTATATTTATGTTGCAGAATTTGGAGTTGATGTGAAGTGTTGAGATGATGTCTCTGGCGCTTTTGAGAAGATTTGATTAGAAGAAGAAATAGTGTGGTGAAGGTGTGTTCAAAGGTTCATAATGTTCTATGAGATGTGTTCCACATTTCTTATGTATTGATTATTTTCCTGTGCAAATTAGATATGTTGGTTAGAAGTGTTCATAGATTCTATATCCAAAATTTGGGCTTCTAGATCGATGTGCAGAAAAAGTTATGCTCACCAGTATTTTGTAGTGTTTTATTCAGAAGTGTTTGGGAAAAATGTTCTTGCTCCACATTTCTTCGTAGTTGTGCTTCAGAACTTGTGGGTTTGAATGAGATTTTATGATGCCTGTATCCTTCCTATGTCAATAAAATTTGTGGTTTGGTGTATCAGAAGGTCTTCTAAGTTATAGTGTATTACAATGTCTGGAAATGTTGTATGGGTAAACAAAATGTTTATAATCTTCAGGTGAGATTTGTTGCAAAGGAGTTTGGTGTTTTCTAGGATGTTCTTGGATCATGTTCAAGTGAATTTTTTTGTCTGGAAGCTTCAGATTGTTCAAAGGAAACATGTACTTATATGTTTAATTCGTTTTCATGGGTAACAACCAACCTGGTGTTTACACCACATTCGAAGATGTTCAAGTATTGATGGATGTGTGGCATGGTGTATGAGAGTTATTTTGGGTCCCAATTAAGTTTTGTTTTGGTCCATATTCGTTCCTATCCACTGCGGGAATGCTTAGTGTCAACCTAATTTGAAATTGTAAGTGTGAAGTGTGTGTAGCCAACCTTGGAGAAGGTTTTCAAGGTTGAGGAAAGTATAAGTATGAGTTGAGATGTTGAGGTTTGATAAGATAGAAAGGATAGAGGTGTGTGATGCAAGTGATGTGACTTGTTGAAGGGTAGAGTGTGAGTTTGAATAGAGCAGTGCAAACGTCAAAGTGTTGGACTTTTGAATGTAGTGGTTTGAAGGTGTCTGCAATTATTCAAACAAGACTGCAAAGGTATTGGAGCTATTGTGGTGGATGCTTTTTTGCATTGAGAAGTTCTCTGTATAATGTTTCTCTTCTCTCGTATTTTCTTTCTGTGGTAATGATCCTTGGCTATGAGCCTTTGTGAACAATGCATCCTATTTTGACAGTGAGCCTTGTACCTATTTTGCAATTACTTATATTGTGAGCTAATCCTCACCATGGTTTTTCCCTAATTGAGTTTTCCATGTAAACTTGGTGTTCTCATGTGTATGGTGTTGTTGTTTTAGTTGTTATCTGCATTTCATGCTTAAACATTTTAAGGGTTAATTGAATGCATGTGGATTTGATTACTTTTGAGGGTTTTATATTTTAATTGGATAAAACTAATTAATCCCCCCTCTTAGTTGTCTTGTTCATTCAAAAAACATGAATTATCAGCAGACACAGTAGCCTTTGTAGCTATAACAACAAGCCATCATGCCAAATCCAACAAATTCATTACCTCAACCACCTACAGTACCTCAACTACCAGCCCAACTTGCGCCTAACCCAAATAACAATCATGTTCAACAAGCTTATACTATTGAGGTGATTTAATACCATACTTATGGGATAAAGGTGAGTGATTTCCATCTTAGATGAGGGAAAACATTGACTGGGAATTCATCCCCTCAAATAACTGAGTTAGTAGATGAGGAACCCTTAGCAGAGACCTTGAACAACCCACCTATGGAGCCAGAGTCAAATCAAGTTAACCAAAACAATTCAAGTCCAGAGCCTCCATTCCCTAAATGATTAGTTGTTCAAAGACATCAAACACAAGTTGAAACTAACCTATTGGGACAACTTAAGGATGTGTGTATAAAGATACCCCTCATCCAATCCATCAAGGAGATTCCCATATACACTAAAACAGTGAGAGAATTTTTCCTTAAAAAGATAATAAGGAAGAGAAAAGACCCCCAAATTGTTCATGTCTTAGGGAAACTTGCAGACATTATGTTGGGAAATATTATTGTCCTAGAGTATGCAGATCTTAGGAGTCTTGTAGTGGATGTAAGGATAAAAGAAACTCTCATTAAAAGTACATTGATTGACTTTAGAGCAACTATTAATGTGATGACCAAGGAAACAATGCAGCTATTATAGTTAATAGACCTTAGACCCACACCCACTATCCTACAATTGGTAGATAGGTCAACAGTTAAACTTGTGGGAATCATTGAAGATTTGGTCATAACATTGGATTCATGGGAGTACCCTACAGATTTTAGGGTATTGCAACCAAAGTCCAACCTTGTAATCTATCCCCTCATTCTAGGGATACCATGGTTAGAAACTACAAATGCATTTATAGATTGTAGGTCCACAAATGTGATTATCTCAAATGGAAATGTGACTAAGAAATTAGTCCTTTATCCACCAACCCAACCTCATGCAAACTTAGAGCAGACCGTTTGGCCTACGCTAGATGAGGAATAATGATACTCCTTACAGACGCTCGTGACTATTGAATGCAACCCTTTATTAAGCAAACAAGATGAGGATGATTTAATAGCATGCATCATACAAAATAACTATAGTAGGGACATGCAGGACTGCTTGGCATGTCTACAAGATCCTCTATAGAATATTATCCCTGCTCGTTCATTCAAGTCAATATCCCAACTTTTTCATACTTTTCTACCATAATAATTTGTCCTAGACATAGTAGGACTTGACCTTTCATTCGTTCAAACAACATCCAAGACTTTGGAAATCATGTAAGGTAAAATGTTGAATGTTAGCAGTGAATTGAATTTTGTATAGCAGACTTCCCTAACCACTGTGTTGAACGCACACATAGTAGCCTTTTTATGGGATTACCATGACATAAAGGGGATTTACTCAGCCTTGTATATGCATGGGATATACATTAATGATGGTTTCAAACCAATAAGGCAGCCCCAAAGGAAAATAAACACTGCACTAAGAGACAGTCAAAATAGAGTTACAAAAATTGCTTGATACAAGCTTCATTTATCCTAATTCTGACAGTCAATGGGTGTCACCTATAGTAATTATCCCAAAGAAAGGAGGAAAGTGGAGAATTTTTGTGGACTATAGAGAATTAAATGCAATCACTAGAAAAGACCATTTTCCACTACTATTTGTTGATCAAGTGCTTGACTCCCTAACAGGTAAAAAGTACTTCTCCTTTCTAGATGGATTCAATGGCTACAACCAAATTAGAATAGCTCCAAAGGACCAGGATAAAACAACCTTCACATGCCCTCAGGGCACATATGCTTATTATGTCCTTCCATTAGGGCTATGTAATGCTCCAACCACTTTCCAAAGGACAGTGTTGAGTATATTCTCAAATTTTGCACATGAATCCATGGAAATCCACATGAATGGTTTCACAACTTATGGGGACATGTATGATGAAGCACTTAATAACCTAGAGAAGGTCTTAAAAAGGTGTCAATAACACAATTTATCCCTAAGTCATGAGAAATTTTTCATGATGATGACCCAAGGAATTGTATTACGACATTTTGTGTCAAAAGATGGCATTCAAGTGGATCCCAATAAAATTCAAGTAATCTCAACACTCCTTGTACCCCAAAAACAAGAAGATGTTAAGAGTTTTCTAGGACATGTTGGGTACTATAGGAGATTCATTTAGGACTTTAGAAAACTTGTAGCCCCTTTGTTTGTTTTACTCACAAAATATATAGAACTCGAGTGGACAACAAAATGTCAACACTCTTTTGAACCACTCAAGATAGCATTAACCCAAGCACTTGTCTTGAGAGGACCAAATTGGGCATTTCCTTTCCAAATACATACATATGCTTTTGATTTTTTCATAGGAGCAGTGCTTGGACAAAAGGAAGTTAATAAAGAGTATGTCATTTATTACATTAGCAAGAACCTACAAGGAGTAGAACTCAATTACACATTAACAAAAAAAGAAATGTTGGCAGTTGTCTATGCAATCAAAAATTTTAGACACTACATCATAGGGTATCTAGTATTAATCCACATTGACCACACAACAATAAGGTATCTAATGAATAAAATAGTGGTTGGTGGTAGGCTTGTCAGATGGTTGTTATTACTTCAAAAATTTGACATCACCATAGTGGATAAGCTAGGTAAAATAACTATAGTGGGAATTTTTTTGTTCAGACTACCAACTCAATTAATAGAAGATGTTGTTGATGATTCTTTTCTAGATGAGCATTTATTTTCTCTATCTCTACACACACCTTGGTTTGCTGATATTTCCAACTACCTAGTAGCAGGACATATACCACCTCATTTCTCCCCTAGAGAAAAGAGATAATTGGTACACAAAAGATTTCCCTACTTTTGGATAGCAAGTTATTTATTCTAGACAGGCCCAGATAAAATTATGATAAGATGCATCAGAGAAGATTAGGTCTATGATATCCTCAAATCCTGCCACGATGAACCTTGTGGGGGACACTTTGCAACAAAGTAGACTGCACTCAAGATTCTCACCATTGGCTATTACTGGCCTACTCTCCATAAGGATACAGTGAAATATACTAGGAGTTGTGATAGGTGTTAGAGAATGGGTAGGCCAACTAAAAAAAATGAAATGCCTTTGTAGCCATAGTTAGCACTAGCACCATTTGATAAATGAGGGCTAGACTTTATTGGCCCAATATCACCAACATCAATCAATAAGGATTATATATTAGTCTACACAAATTATCTAACAAAGTGGGTAGAAGTTAAAGCATTGAAATTTGCAAGAGATGGAAACATAGTAAAATTTCTATATGAAGATATATTAACCAGGTATGGAGTACCAAGAGAAATTTTCATAGATCAAGGTCCCTAGTTTACATCATAACTGATCAATAAATTGGGGAAAGAATATGATGTTGGGCATAGGAAGTCAACACCCTACCACCATCAAGCCAACGGGTAGGTGGAAGTAACAAATAGACTGCAAATTGAAAACATTCTGACCAAAACAATGCAAATTCACAAGAAGGATTGGGCATCCAGGTTGCCTGAGGTAGTATGGGACTATAGGACATCTTAGTAGACTACAACAGTGTTTACACCATATGAGTTGGTATGTAGAAAATAGTAGTACTTCCTATTGAATTTGAATACAAAACACTGAGGACAATAGTACAACTGGGACTAGACTTAACAACAAGACAAAAGGAGAGATTACACAGTTTGAATTTATTATATGAAATAAGGATGGAAGCTATGCACCATACTAAGGTTGTTCAAAAATAGAGAATTTGATGGCATGATCAATTCATCAAAATTAAGGAATTTAGTGTGAGGGATTGAGATTTACTGTATGACTCAAGGTACAAAGACTATAAAGGAAAGATACAAACAAGATGGTTAGGTCTCTATGAGATACAACAAGTATTCCTAAATGGTGCAATGCAGTTGCAAAAAATTGATGCAATCAAATTTTCACTACTAGTTAATGCACATAGATTGAAACTTTATACTAAGCCAATGCTGAAGAATGAATTTATTCTTTCCTTAATACACCAATATGGACTGGAGAGTGACTCTACCAAAAAAATTGTACCAGACATTGAAGATTCAACAACAGATACAACAAGTTCTCCACATGACTCAATAGATGAGCTACACACCTCACCTACTAAGGTCACTGAGGTATAATTTCCTATCACATTTCATATGCACACACAACATAGGTGGAAAAAATCAACAACCATTTTCAAGTGCAATCCATGATGTAGTAGGGACGTGTAGCTTCATGCCTATAGGCAACAAAATTCAAAAAGGGACATATTATTGCAGGCACCCGTAGCACTTGCTTGTCAAAATTTTCAAAAATTCTACCAAATTAATTGTATATCCATCCATGTACACTTTATTATTCTATACATCCAGCCTCAAAACAATCATTTCACTAATGCAACTTCATCCACCTCATCCCACATACCATTCTTATCAATTTTCTCAATTTCCATGCACTATGCTATTTATTTCACATCACTGTACATCCCACAACCTTTCAAAAACGTCATTCACCATTGGCCATACAATTATATCATTTTTCACCAATTGCAAGTATGAGCAGTCACATCAAATCTCGTTGCGGGAAGTTCAAGTCACTATCACACGAGCTAAGTTTCAATTCACTTGACTTATACAAGTACACATTAATTTTCCATAATTATTATAGATGGAAATTATTTTCTTACATGTTTACATATTAGATTTTTCATGCTTCGTATCATTTTTAATATTTCCAATTCATCATTTCACCCTCCACCAAGTATAATGCAATTAAGTGAGAACACTTAATACCTTTAGTTGGGAGGGGAAGCGGTACTCTTCATTTTCATTTTCTTGATTTACAAAACCAAAACACTTTTTGCAAATCCTTTGCCATTCTATTTTCCCCA